>CAVNYN010226961.1:0-50289 GCA_963692815.1 Nyctanthes arbor-tristis
TTTTTATTAATAAAAAAAAAAAAAAAAAAAAAAAAAAACTCAATGAAATAAGAGCTTGTTTGATCCCTTTATTCTCTCAATTTATAAATTTAGCTTGTTTGATCCCTTTATTCTCCCAATTTATAAATTTACCTTTCACTGATTTGACATTTAATTTGACAACTATTAAATTACAACTACATATTTTACACTTTTTTACATTTTCAATACACATTCTACCTATCTACTCATTATAAATTCTCCAAATAAATAGGATCAAAGATGCTCTAAGATATGTAATATATAACTAAAATTAGTTTTCACATAATAATAGATAAAATCCAAACCTTCAAGTTAAAAGTTCTTTATTTGTATTTTTTTAAAAGTTCAAATTCTTTATTTATATTTCAATGTAGCTTTCTATTTTATTTTATCTTTAGTCAGATTGCCAATTTTGGTGTTGACATGGTTATCTACTAAAACGAAGTAACATTAGAATTGAAGTTTAATCTATAATGCTTAACAATAAATTCCATTTTTTTTACTTGAAATTAATAAAGAAGCAACAAATTTATAGGTGGCGCTTATGATTGCTGATATATAATTTTTTTGCATTCCTCTATTTGTCTCCGGTAAGAGGACAAATTATTTGTTCTGTGATATTATGATAAAAGCTATGTGAAACCATTCAAGTTGTGACTTTAAATTTTTTTAAATAAAAATTTAAAAAAATCAAATATGGTGAATTAATATACATAAAAATGAGAAGGGTTTCTTTAGACTGTAGTTGGACAGAACCTTTTTGTTCAAAATTCACTCAAGGTGCTTTTTTTTATTTTTATGTTTTTATCATTGAATCCATAAAGATAAAGGTGGACCCCAGTCCCAAGTAAAAAATAAATAAATAAATAGACAAAAAAATAAATTGAGAGTTTTTAAGGTAAAATATATGCATATATATATATATATGTATAGACAAATATACATATTATGCATTGATGACAAAAGTTGGGAATGTATTCAATCATCTCATTTATAAGTTGTCGTTTAGAGAATTTTCCAGGTTGGAGTGGCAAAATTTCGATTTTGTATTATCAGTTGTCGTCTATTTCTTATGGTTATTCTTCTTTTTTATAAGGACACTTAGATTAGAACTTAAATGACGTCGGCTTCAGTAAGCACTCGACAAAACAGAGAGAAGAAAAAGTTTGTGGAGTGCTTAAGGTATGAATTTGTTGTTAACGTTGCGTTTGGTTTACAATCCGATTACAGTAACAAATGCAAGTGAATGTATTTCCTTTTTGAAAGTTTGCCATTTTATTATAATTCAATCTCCCCCTCCCTGGTGAAATAACTTCTAATTTTTTATGTTAATCCATTTATTTTCTTTTAATTGTATTATGTTTTCCATTGTATGAAAAGTTTGGACTGGGAGGGTTTTCCATATTTTTGTTTTTATGTTCTTTAGTTTTGATTTTTAATCATATGTCCTCTATTTTACTGTAGATTCTAGATTTTTGTGGAAGGAAAAAAAATCGACAACCATGATTTGGAAGCTTGGGAATTTGTCTCTTATAGATTTTAACTGCCATGTTCATATATGACATACATACTTGGAACCTCTCTCTCTCTCTCTCTCTCTCTCTCTCTCTTTTTGTGGGTTTTGGATGGAAAGACATTTTATATATAAAGTTAATTCATTGAGATAATGTGTAATTGCTTAATAGTGTCTTGTAATTTATCATAAGACACATTCAATTTTCACTAGAAATTTCAAGTCATTTTATGTGTTCGATTGCTTTGTAGCATCTTGTAATTTTATAGATATATATCCAACATGAAGTTGATGACACGTTGCACGTGCCGTCCCTAGTTTTACATAAATTTTAGCAATTAATTAAGGTTAATTTAGATTTTCAACTCAACAATGAAGGGCAAAAAAGATAATCAAATGTTTTCCATAGATCCACCATTTTAATATATTGTAGATATAGATTATACGAGTTCGAAATAATCAAACTAGTCCCCCTCACATAAAGTTTCATACATGACTCCATTAAGTGTAAAGAAAATTCTATTAAGTGACCATCTGTATCCTTATCAACAATTGAGTTCCTGATATTATAAATATCGTTAATCAACCCCTAAAATTATCAATTCATCGATTATGTCACTTGTCAAAATCGCCAACCGAGTCCTCTATCTTACCAAAATACCAATTGAGTCATCCATGATGCAGATGTATGGAGGTTCATTACATGCACCCACGTTGTCTAATGGGTGCGAGAAAATTTGTTGTAAAAAATGGTTATTGACGAATCATTCGCATACGAGCCCTCGTCTTTCAGTTATAACATTCAAAATCACATTTTGTTGAATTTCCCAACATCATGATTAGTCAGTTGCCACATGCGTTACGTTATGCAACAAACTCCCTCCCCCACTTGTTATGGAGACTGAACAACAAACTTCAGGAAGATTAAACGTCACATAAATCTTAATTTCTTCCTCATAATTTATAGTACACTACTAAAGATTTAAAAAATAATAATTTAGTTTAGGCAGTTGTAGATTTCCATTATAATCCTTCTCTCCTAAAATGCCAACTTGTTGACATGTAACAATAGTGTAGGGACGTGATAATAGAGTGCCATGTTTTTCAGTCCTTTTTTTTTTTTTTTAAACATCATTGGTTAAATAATTTGATGCTCAAGAAGAGCAGAAATATATATATATATATATATACACACACACACACATACACACACACACACACACACACACATATATATATATATGGTAATTTGGAAAACCTATTCTCTATACTTTACAGTTCCTTGAACCATGACTGATTTATTCTCTTAGATGGTTACTTTCAACAATATCTAGTCTAGATCATTACAGTAGGTCCACGTAGCTAGGTAATACCCGATTATCTTCCTATAAATTTGGAGAACTTCCCTCTTCTTTCTTCACAACTGTCAGAGAAAATCACACAAATAGAGAGAGGAAGTGATCATTGCGTAATGGAAAATTCTTCCAGCCATTTTCTAGTAGCTTTTCTTTTTATAGTAGCTTTCACTACCTCAATGGACTCGGCTTTGGCTGCCAGGCCAGCTGCCGGAAGAGCCTATACCAAGTTCATCATAACATCCTGCAATGCCACAGCTTACCCAAAACTTTGCTACACCTCCCTCTCAACCCACGCCTCAGCCATCCGCCATGACCCTAAGCTTCTGGCTAACACTGCGCTTTCCGTGACCCTTGACACTGTCCGGTTTACCTCTGCCATGATTAGAAACCTTTCCCACATTCATGGCATGACGCAGAAACAGGTGCAAGCCACGCTGGAATGCATTGAGGAGTTGAGTGACTCAGTGAAAGAGCTGAGAAAATCCATGGCAGAGATGAATGAAATTAAGGGATCAAATTTTTGGATGGTTATGAGTGATGTAGAAACTTGGGTTAGTGCGGCCTTGACAGATGAGGACACCTGCACAGACGGGTTAACCGGAAAAGTTATGAATGGAAATCTAAAGAAGGCGGTGAGGGCACGGATTATGAACGTTGCTCATCTCACTAGCAACGCATTGGCTTTGATCAACAATTACGCCGCCCTCCATAACTAGACCAAAAATTCAGCAATATCACAGAGTTTATTTGATGAATTCGTTCAGTAAGGTTTATACAAAGGAGTGATCGGTTGTGTGCTTGAACTATAATAATCTTGTTTCCTGCCATATGTTATATATAATCCAGTGGCTACACTATTTATTTAGCAAACTTACCCAGAAGGCCAAGGTCACAGACTTAAGCAGCTGGATATCATCAACCTAAAAGCACAAGAGATATGCTACAACTACATCATCCTATTAAGCACTCTCCAATAGAAGAAATATGTTACTTATATACATGTGTGAGAGAGAGAGATATATAAATTTTAATAATTATTGATTCTCAAGAATTAATAATGGTGTTTTTCACAAGAACTTTGCATTTTCTAAAGATTGAACTTGAATGCTTGAGATGACGCTCTTTGTTTGCTGATTTCTTCACATGAATTAAACAAAGAGATTAGCGGAATTGATGCCAACAACTATAGAATTACAATAATGACTCTATTTTTTCCAAGAAAAGATTTTGAATGAAACTAATTCATTAATTTCTTTACGAATTATATATGCGTGTTCGAGGCTTGAGATAGTTTTACCCCTGAAAAGTGAGTAGAAAACTACAGCCTTTTAACTGGTATTCATATGTGTTGGGCTTGAAAAATTAGAAGGCAACTTAGGGGCAGGAAGGGCAACAAGGAAACTGATTCAGAACAAGAGGAATAGGAGGGTCAAAAATGAGGACAAGGGAATAAGAAAATTTCATTATGCGCATAATGAGATGAATAATAATGTAACCCTTAAATCAATACCCCTAGATTAATCCTTCATGGGTTAAATAACTTTGGGAGAATGGACTATAATTTCAAGTTCTATGCTTAATCTATTTGACTATTTCTCCTAGAACAGACTATAATTTCACATGGTAAAGAACGCGAAACTTTAGGAGAATACAAGTAAAAATATTTCACAAAAATGTTACTTCATAAAGTAATGGTGGTAGGTCAACAATCTGACACCCAAAACGAAATTCTTGATTACCAGGGATTTTGAAGAAAGTATATCTGTATCTGAATTGTGCAAAGGCAGAATACATCTGAAAGACTGAGGATGTAGGAAAGAGGCATTTCTCTTAGCTGTACCAGTTGTCTCTTTATATAAAATTACAGGAACCATCAGGAAGCCCTTTTTGGAGGAGCCATATTGCGTATAAGAGAAGAGGTCACAATGATTGCAAATATCTGTACTATTACTCCTGCAAAATAGACAGTGCCCCTTTCAAAATGATTTAACAATGATTCATAGTACATATAACGTCTGATGTATACAAAATGAGCCAAATTAGAATAACTGACCCAGCAGAACAGAAGCAATGTTGAATATCTTAAAGGTCGATGTCTCCCACTTACTCAAATCTGTGATGAGCTGTAACACACAAGCAAGATAATGTATGATTTTTCCAATACTCATATTACATTACAACTTTATGTGCATCTGAACAAAATAAAGATCACCTAAATTCAAATGACGTAAACATATAAATAGTGTTTCTTGAAGTGTGCGTAATTCATCATATTAACTTGACTTCAATATATCAAAGCGATTTAAGAAATTAAGTAGGCGACATCAAACCCAAAGAAATAAAAAATAGAATAGAAATGAAAATATCTTCATTATTGTTCTCAGGTTAACATGCTTTTGATGGGCCACACAGCTTAAGATGCAACCGAAAATTACAGTGCAAACTTATGTATGAGGTAGTTTATGCATCATGTGGTTCATTATGAGCCTGGTCCGACCTTAAATGCAAAAAGTGAGAGAAAGTAGGATCAGAACTTTCCAACTTTTAAAGGACTCTAATTTATTTATTCATAACTTTTGTGATAAGTTACATAATCAATGTGAAGAGAGTAGAATGGGATAATAACCATTTTTGCAGTTCGATTTCTTCCAAATTTAACCAAGATGGAAATATGAAAGTAATCCCAACCATAAAAGAACGCTTACATTTAGTTTCAAAATCTTACTCAAACAGAAAGCTTGCTACAGTTTAGTATTCCCATTCTTTCTCAATAGCGCTAGGAGTAATTTTCAATTTGGAAGATTTAGAACAGAATATTTACTGAGAAACTTGAAGAGTTGTCCTACCCTTTTGAATGAAGCTACTATAGCCTCCACTTTTAAATTGGAGTAAGAGCAAATATTTGCATTCTAGAACTACATATTACTGCACACATATAAACAATATGACTAGAAAAAATTCCAAACTATTGTACCTCAAACAAATTTCCACTCCTGATATGAAAAGCTACAGAGATTACAGCAGCAATTGATGTCCCAAACAAATACAACTTCAGAAAGGTACTACGGCTGCGCTTTCGACCTTCAAAATGACAATATAATGAAAATTCCTTCCACAATCCCACTATTTTTTCACGAAAGAAAAAGAAAAAAAAAAAAAAAAGTTACATAGTAATAGGGATGTTGGTCCATACCTAATTCTCCCATTAAAATAGAAATATAGCTAATAATGCTAGAAGAAACATAAAATCTGTCAAGAAGTTCCCCCTTGGGAGTAGACAAATATAGAAATGCAGCTTCCAGAATTCGAATTATAGCCTGCAGCAGATTATGCAAAACATGGGTCAAAGCGAAACCATCAAGAATAACCATACCCACAGTCTACTTCAGGTTCAGACTTTACTAGTCCCCATGAAGATATCTAGTGCTCTACTCTAGAAACCAGTGAGCATTAATAAGATCACCTGACACAGCTCAAACTGGGAAAGAAAGAAGAAATGTTATTTGCCAAATTTACAAATTCTTCGGCACACCATCACCTAGATAATAAAATGGAGCATTGCTGCATATAATCTTACAACACTGCTTGAAATATTTAAGCAACAGATAATGACATTAGTAAAAGCGGTTAAGTTTTCACATCAATTGGGGAACTATGCATCCTGATTTCTTGTAAAATTTTACATCATAAAAATTGGCCAGAAACAAATTTGAATAAAGTAGCAGTTCCTGCATAGTATCACCACATATTGCTCAACTGATCAAGTTATACAACTCCTCCACTTTTTGGCAAGTGCTGAAACAATATCTTCTTCCTAGTATAAGATGAAAGCATGTTCACTTTTGTAATGGTTGTCAATTTGCTAAGAGTGCTATGGCCCCCATTTGCACTTTATCTGTTACCTTTATCAATGGATTTCAAGCATTAGAAAGCCAGACTCTCAATAATATCACAATAAGGATTATAGGGCATTGATTCTAATAAACATAACCAGTGCGTCATCTCCTATATGACAACCATCAATAACCTCAGTCCTAGATGATGCTGTCTGTGTGTGCGCTTACAAATGAATGTAGGTGGAGTCCTCTGGTGTATTATCTGATATTATTCTTCTTCAACAATTTGCAGTTCCACTCTTCCCCCAGGTTTCTAATGGAATCGGATCATAACTAGATCAAAGACAAATATTTCTAAAGATAGCCCTTTTACTGCTGATAGAATTGGAATTTAGCGAATATGGATGTTGGTACCTGAATGAAAATCAGAGCTGAGAGCCGGGATTTGCCCAGGGCAACCTCTTGATATCCTAGGAACAAAATATGCAAAATTAATTAACAGAAATTAAACAAGTTCAATGAAAACCACCAGATAATTCGGGGGAGAAAAGCAAGAAGAGGAAAGAAAAGCATACTGGAGTCGACGACCATGCGGTAGGAGAAATCAGTGCCGTCCGTTCCCGATGGCCTTCCGCTTACGGTTTTTCTCTGACTCATTTTCTCCGGGTTTTTTCAAATATTATTTATAATTTTTCAGCCGACACCGCCTACGCCGTCGACTTTTTTTATTTTCCGATCTATCTCACCGGAGGAGTAAAAGGGAACGGAAAAGACGACTGATTTCAGGCCGAAACCTGCCTCTGTGTTTCGCTTAGCGTGCTATTGTTCTTTTTGGGCTTAAATGTTGGGCCTATTTATTTCGATTAGACACGAGGCTCTTATTCTCCTCCTCTGGACCCATATCGAGTCCAAGATGAGGCCAATATTTTGCTTCTAGCTCCGTCTTATTAGTATGGCTACAATGATTCTAATTCCATTCTTGATACAATATTTTGGTTTGGCTCCTAAGTAAATGATGTAGTTAAGATAGAAAATTGACATACTATTGTGATAGCCTCACATGTTGATTGGAAATCATGTTAACATATTGAAATGAAATAGAATAATAGGAGAAGGACATGTGACAATAAGAGACATGTAGTTATTTTTCATTGGTCTGTACCAACTAGTTGACATGTTATCCTACCTTCATAAATCGTAATGGTAGGAGCTCTCTTTTGCTTTGACATGTGAACTTAACTCAAATTTTGCTTTGGGTATCTAAAAGTTAAGAAGGCTTCGATCTAAACACAATGCAACTCAAACTTTTGCTCCTTTCGGTTTTTTTTCTTTTTTAGGGGGGGGGGGTTTGGCTTAAACTGAAAATTGTGGCCCAATTAAACTTTCGATAAAGATTCAAGAATATTATGTATGATATGACCTCATAGTTGCAACAATAGTAGCTGGAGAGCCTACCAAACAAATGAATTGAGCATGAAGAATTTTGACCCTTTTTATTTAATATATGTTATGTTATGTTATGGCAACAACTTTTGAGAGAATTATATACGTATATTTTCTTTTATTTATCATCGCTCAATGATTTTTCTACAGCACTAATAATTTGAAATTAGAATTTTTCAAAAAAAATAATAATTTGAAATTAGAAACAAAACCCAAAAGTCAGAACAATTAAGAAATAGCAATACTAATCAATAACGTTAACTACCTTTGTTCACATCACTGTTATATTAGTAAAGGGTAATCAATTAAAAATTGCAATACTAATCGATAATTCTGATTACCTTTGTTCACGACACTACATCTTCTATCTACACCACATTTTGATTTAAATAGGTACTACTAAATATATAGTCATTGGTACAGTTACATTCTAAATATTTTTACCTCATATTTTTTATCACCAACTTTCCATTTATGTTGGTATTAATGAATAATTTTAAAAATTACATTAATCTACTTTTCAATAAAATAATAATATGTCGCTGATAGCAAAAATATATATATATATATATATATGTCACAGTTTTGTTTTATAAGCTATTATTTTTCTTTCTTGTATAAAAATGCAATGAGCAACTATATATTTTTAACCATCTTAACATATGTTTGAGAGAAAAATAAACTAAGAGATAATGTGTTTGATGGCTTCACGTCTTCTGTCTCTGCTAGCTCTTATCATCAATTAAATAAAATTAAATTAAATAAAAAGAAAAGAAACGCGTTATTATTGGAAAATAGTCAAGTTCAATTGGCGGTCCATATACGCCAGCACAGCATAAATTTTCCCCTGTACAAATTTCATAATTTTTTATTTTTTATATTTTAAAAAGTGAAGGGGTTGTGAATTGGCCATGCACGTTTTGTGCACAAAAGAGGTTGGTGCGGGCTAGCCGTTAGCCCCCGATCAGGACCACGTCACGCTTGGTACGACCTGCGTCCATTTACAATTTTATGATTTGCACATCTAATAATTTATATGTGGCCGTGAATGTGAATATAATGTGTACTCGACCCGGGTAACACATAAAAATAAAATTCATCTTTGAAAGTTGAATGTGAAACTTGCATGAGACTAATCAAAGCTTGTACACATAATAATATAATCCTCTTGGTTATAACAAAACACACACATATAATATATATAACCTAAATTACTATTATGGAGGATGAATTATCGAACTATACAAGAAATATTCCATAGAGAACAAAGTCAATTGGCTGCCTTCATATATATATATATATATATATAAATAGAGAGAGAGAGAGAGAGCGCCCGGAGCCATGACTTGCAACTAAAGCTAAGACCTAGACGACGGCCAGTTAATCTACCTTTGGTAAAGAGACTATCGTAGGAAATTTCCTTACCTAAAGATATAGCTCCAATAGTTTTTCAACAATCGATGATGGTCTATATCTTCTCACGTTAAATTCTTTCTTTAATATGTTTTCTTTGCATGTTAAACATATTCTATTGGCTGGCGACGATAGTTTTCTATATATACACTAGAACTAGAGTGGACTGTGAATATATAATCCTTTTTAGATGTTACATTTGAATTGGCTTTATTAATTTTCATAGTCAATTATTATGTAATTCTCATCTACATGCAATACAACCTGGAACTAGAGTGGACTTGGAACATATAATCCTTTTTAATTAGATGTTACATTTGAATTGGCTTTATTAATTTTGATAGTCAATTACTATGTAATTCTAATATACATGCAATACAATGGACACACCCCTTTTTCTCTACTATATATAAAGGGACATCTCCATGGTAATGGCCATCCATACTAGAACGAGAAAAGAGCTCAACAATGGCCAACAGGCTTCTGTTCATATTCTTCATTTCTATTTCCTCCTCCTTTTTTGCAACCTCGGTCTCTGGAAAGCTGTCCAACCGCAGCATAAACGAGTGGTGCGACAAAACTCCGTACCCCCAGCCATGCAAATATTTCATGAACCATGGTCACTTCGTACCTAAACAAAAATCAGATTTCAGAAAGATGGCTGTTGAATTAGCCGTGGAACGTGCTCTCAAGGCTCAGGTTCACACGAAAGAACTCGGGGCTAAGTGCAGAAATGAGCGCGAAAAAGCAGCTTGGGCCGATTGTTTGAAGCTATACAAAAGCTCGATCGAGCAACTTAACAAAACCCTAGATCCTAACACCAAATGCACTGATTTCGACATCCAAACATGGCTCAGTACGGCATTGACAAACCTGGAGACGTGTCGAACAGGATTCGTCGAGCTAGGTGTGTCGGATTTCGTGCTGCCTTTGATGTCGAATAATGTGTCGAAATTGATCTGCAACACTTTGGCTCTTGGAAACAATGGTACGAACGAGATGCCAAGTACCTATGATCATGGGTTTCCAAGTTGGGTTTCACCAGGAGACAGGAGGCTGTTGCAGACATCTTCTATTAGGCCTAACCTCATAGTGGCTCAGGACGGGTCGGGGAGCCACCGGACCATCAAGGCCGCCCTTGATGCTGCGGCGAGGAGGAGCGGCAGTGGAAGATTTGTTATATATGTGAAACGTGGTGTTTACAGGGAAAATTTAGAGATTGGCAACAAATTGAAGAATATCATGTTGGTTGGTGATGGAATGAGATATACCATTATTACTGGCAGCAGAAGTGTTGGAGGAGGCTCCACCACCTTCAATTCCGCTACCGTCAGTAAGTTGATTTATCTCTTTACCAATGTCATTCGAGGCATGTTATAATTAGTTGATTTCAATTATCAAATTTTTTCATATTTTGAACCTGTCATGACACTGAGTGATTAAAAATTCTAATTAATGTTTCAACTTTCAAATAGTTGACTGTAAAATGGTGACGAATCTGACGTTGAATTTCCTATATCTCTAGAAGCAAACGTCTCTTGTTACATTTTTACATTTTTCCAAATAAGTTTGCTAACAGGGGCTTGTAATTCATGGCTTTTCAGTCGTCACCGGTGATGGATTCATTGCTCGTGGCATCACCATCCAGAACACAGCCGGCCCACAGAACCATCAAGCCGTGGCTCTCCGCTCTGGCTCTGACCTCTCCGTCTTCTACCGTTGTGGCTTTGAAGGATACCAAGACACCCTCTACGTCCACTCCCAACGCCAATTCTACAAAGAATGCTACATCTATGGAACAGTAGATTTCATCTTCGGAAATGCAGCAGTAGTACTCCAAAACTGCATGATCTATGCAAGAAGGCCTATGGATAAACAGAAAAACACCATCACAGCACAGGGCCGGACTGATGCCAACCAGAACACCGGAATTTCGATCCATAACTCACGCGTAATGGCGGCGGCCGATCTCCGGCCGGTGTTGAGTTCGTTCAGGACATTCTTGGGAAGGCCCTGGAAACAGTATTCACGTACAGTTTTTCTTCAAACGTACATGGATTCTTTGGTGGATCCGGCAGGGTGGCTAGAATGGGGTGGCAACTTTGCTCTTAATACATTGTACTATGGAGAATATCGGAACTCTGGACCGGGTTCTGCCACCAGCAGACGAGTCAGGTGGCGGGGCTACCGTGTTATAACAAGTTCGACTGAGGCATCACGATTCACAGTGGCCAATTTTATTGCCGGCGGGTCATGGCTGCCAGCGACCAATGTGCCATTCACTGCCGGCCTCTAAATTAGTAATCCATTCTCAAGTTCATGAGTTTTCAATTGTATGTTGGATTCTTTATTCTCTCAGTTTCTTGCTTGCATCATAAATTTTCTTTATTTTTCTTGTGTTAACTTATTATTAATTGATTCTATTATTACCTGATTATCAATAAAAATCACTCTGATTACCCTTACATAACTTGGTTTCTCAGTTTTGTGCACCTAATTAATTTATTCGCATTGAATTACCCATGTAACTTCAGATCAGTCCAACGCAATGAAAGGAACAAAATCAGTAGAGTTATGCTGAAAAGCAGAGAGCAAGTGGCAGGATAGCAATTGCAAACTTTCAGCAAAAACACCAGATAATATAACATCACTGTTACACAAAAGACGGCAGCATAAATTGGTAACAATTAGCAAAATGTTCCGTCTCAAATGCATGAAAAATGAAGATGCCTGTAGTTCAGAAACACTAAAAAACATGTTTTTCAAACTTCTGCACAATTTGGCACTGCTAACCCTACGCAAACCTGTGTGTTTGAAGTTTAAAGAGAATAAAAGGATGAATCTGGTTGGACGGTATCCTCCACCACCTCTATAACCTATAAATACTCCTGTCTCTTAGTTACACGTTAATTACTAGCTCCATTCCCAATACTCATGACCTTTCTGATCGGATATATGCTTCATCATGAAATGGAAATTACCAAAGAAAGTAGTACCACAAGAAAGGCAAGGTACGTCTTTAAGCATGTACGTACCATGGATGCCGAGGAAGAAGTTTTCTGTGGCCTGCAATAACAGGGTTATAGCAGTGGTTAGTAAAAAGGGAAGGAAAGACGGGACAGGGAGGAGGAAAGTTGTAGAAATATACTTTTGTTTGCTGCTAAGAGCACCACAATAGAGAGCATTATCAGGCACGGGCAATTCTGTTTTGTTGCTTTTATCTTCCGGATTGGCAATTCTCATGTACGTTTCCTGGCCAAGATACAGTCGGTCGAGATTATCAGCCCTAAGATTCCAGACACCAACATTGTCAAGAGATACAAAGACTGCTGTCCATCCTCCAGCAAATACCTATGGACAGAAATACGTCACATGTTAAAAGGTTGTAAAACATCAGATCGCCTAAGAAAACTAACTAAAATGTTGATTGAGCTAATAATCTGCAGTAATAAACAGAGAGGCCCTGTTTTCCCTTTATTCAAGAGGAAAAGCTGAAGCTAACGAAAACTCATACAGCGCATACCTGAACAGTAGAGCGAGATATTGCGTCCCACCTGTTGTACGATCCACGGTTATTCTCAGCCCATTGACCATAACCCATCCTGTTCAATATTAATTAGGCAGAGATTTCATTTAACACAAACATGACCACATACTATACATGAAATTTCTAGTTAAGGTAAAGAATATATATACCCGACCACGAAGAATGAATAGCCATCCATATGGAAGCTTTGAACCACACTGTCATTGTTTTGCAAAACAATTTCAATGAACCCCTTGTATGTAGCATTAATGATAGATCTATCCATCCTGGGTGGCCTGCCTGATGGCTTAGTTGGAAAGTCAAGCTTGTAAAGACCTTTCAAGTTGTACGCATCTGCAAGCCGTATTGGTGTATCAGGATTGACAAATGAAATCCCATTGTACGCAGCTCGGAATTTCCCATCAATCACTGATGGTGGCAGACTCTGGAGCACATAAACATCAGTTACATTGATTGAACCATAATGGAAGGATCCCTGTGGATTGGGACGAGCTCCACTAGCTGAAACATTTTGCCTGACCAATTTTCATAATAAAAGCACGTTAACTAGGATGGATTTATAATGACTAACATTGATAAGAAATTCATGAAAAATGTTAAAGTGCAAAGGGCAGAATCAGTTCTCAATCTCCTGGCAGGTGGCACTCAGACTGAAGTTATGGTTTACATCTTGTCTTGCAACAAATCTCTCTTAAATGTATATTTTAAGAATTGCAGCAGTATAAAATATTGCTTATGTGAATTGGATGAGCCGGCTTTGTAGCAATTTCAAATCAAGTAGTACATCTTAAGCTAAGAAATGGTAAATCAGATATGCATAAAGAAGGTAACAAAGACTATTGTAACTACTAACCTGATGGACATTGCCTGATTCAGTGAATATGATGTGTCATAGAAGTCATTTGGAGGGTCTGGAAGAGGACCCGTTGCCTTTCCTTTTGAGTTGGAATAATGCAAAACGGCAACACCAGTAACTCTTTGCCATTGAGACTGATTCACAAACCTTGCACTAGCCACAATGTAATAATCACTGCTAGCATTCTGATCCATGGTAACCAAAAACGAGTATGACTGCCCAACGTGGATATCCAAGCTAGTATAGTTCTGCTGTGAGGTATAATAACCCTCAGTTTCTGCTAAAAGCAAATTGTGGCTCTGAATACGAAAATTCAAACAAGTGGAGACTCCAACATTGTGCACCCTAATTCGGTAAGTTTTACCTGCAGTTTTCCGGATTAGCTAAGTAAGACTTTGACTACTAAATGCCACACCAGAAATATCAGATTACACAACCGGCTCTAACAGTTAACTTGTTTAAAATTCTGAAGTTACTTATGCATACATGTGAATTTTTAGGTCACACATCAACAAGTTGCTCTTATCTGAGAACCTGTCTCCTCCACAAAGTGGCAAGCACTTGAATAACAGCAAATTACAACATTGTTAAACAAGGTTGTGTATCCATGTACTTCTGTTATTGGAGAAGGAATGACCAATAAAGACTTTAAAAAAATATGGGAAAAAAGTTCAAAGAAATAATTAATAATGTTAAAATGAAAATCCATCGATTCACTAGCCAATTAATATCGCAAAAGAAAACAACTTCTGCCCAACTAGACTGCACAGAGTTGTCCAAGAATTTAACCTGGATCAACATTAATTGTTTCGTATTCAATGCCGTCTGGAACAAGTGTGGAGTTGTATCTGTAAGGCCCCTTCCCATTGATAAGAACTCCATTAGGCATTCCCAAGTCTTTCCCACCATCAAGTACTCTCCGAAGTGCCTATGTTTTTAAAATGGGGAAAAAAAGAAAGGGAAAAAAAAAAAAAAGGTTCTCTCAATTAGATTTCAGCAAACGGTAAAGAAACAGCATAAAGCCCCAGTGATCGTCTATTGGAACCTACCGTATGGTTGCGAGTATACCAATCACCAATCATAATAACAATATCTCCATCGGGCATATTAAAAGGAATCGGTATAATATTGCGATTGGTGATGATAAATGGACCGAATCCACCAGATGCTCTCTGCATGTTCAACGATGGGAAGTAAAAGAAGCTACCAATCTGATCCTTTACTTGAAATTGGTAAGTCCAGTTCCACTTAGAAGGGATGGGACAATTTGTGCCCAGGACCCCGTCCTGCGAAGAAGACCGGCGCATCTGGATTCCAGACCTACAAAATCAAGACTATCTCATCTCAGGACAAACTGAGAATAAAATAATCCAAATACAATAAGTATTATCCTCTACTGGACCATACCATGTGATGAGCAGATCTTCATCCAATTTGTTCTTAACATTTACAACAACATTGTAATTCGTTGTGACATTGATAACCGGACCTGGAAACTCCCCGTTTACAGCTATCACCTGCATGTTGCAGTGAATAAGGACAAATCAACTCATCATCCTATTAATTGGTAAAAAATCACAGCAAACAAAATAAAAGAACGACTGAACAAGGAAACAAACTAATTTTACATATCAATTTATCTATTGAACAATAAGTATACACATGCCAAAGAAATGCAGAGTCAGTTAGTACTCTTTTACAATCCCGGAGTGAAAACGGCAACATCGAAAGAGAATTCATGTAAAGGCACTTCCAGATAAAATGAAAAAACGAACTTTGAAACTTTATAAACGCGCAAAATAAAAACCAAACTTCACAGGGAAACAAATCCCACCTTTTCGATGATCGAAATAAAGACAACCGTATTCAAATAAAGAGGAAAATATTTGATGGAGAGAAACCCCATATCGAACGAGAAGAGCAAAAGATTACTCCAAACAGATACCTGCTGCGGAACTCCGAGTGGTGAAGCCGTGATGTATGAGAGTTCCAGCGCAAAGTTGGCAAATGGGTCAGCACCAAAGCAGGGACCGAAAAACATAGCTATGCAAATCCAATGTAACAGAGAAAACGACGCCATTACTGAATCTGATAGAACAACTACGCTCAGAAATTGGAAACAGAGACTTGTATGGTAGTTTTCACACAGAAAACACAACTACCCAAAAGACCGTGTTTTCCACATAAAAGAAAGAAGGAATATACAGATTTTGCGCAAATGCACACTATCACGCAATCCAACACGAGGATTGTTTCCAAATTCCACTTTTTCCTTTCGAAGTGAGGGAGAGACTGGCTTAGTTTGCGGCGTTTCTTTATTTCACCCTAAATGCTTGCCACGACTTTTGAATTTTTATCTAGAAAATATGTGGGCTGGTAGTCCGTTATTTCTTTACCGATTACTCATTAAACCAGTCTGCCTTCCACCATTAATAAACAAATATAAACACCCGTTGTCTTCCTTATTTATCTCTTTAATTCCAACTTTTTTTTTTTTTTTTACTTTTTGCGTTCATTATAAGTTAAACTGCTAAACATATGATTAGGAAATCTATTAAATGGTTTTTATGGAAGTTTACGAATTTCTTGTACTGTGTGAAACTTAATCTTGAATTCTTTGATATACTAGTTAAATTTCTTGAGGGATTAAACACGAAAAATTATGTAAGATCTTCTTTAATATTTTGTCCAAAAATCATTTTAGCATTTTAGAGACGTTTTGTCCCATGCAAGTGCATAGATTTACTTAACGTGTCGTGCATCTATTCTTTCATATGGAACGTGAGGTAACGACACCTTTCAAGAGTGTTATAGAACTACTGATAGTTTGTCTTATAAATATTTTAAAATTGTACTTATTTAATTTATTGTACATAAGAATGCATATTTTTTAGATAATGTTCCAACCTACCATCTTGCCCTACAAGTATATAGTTCTATATATGCATATATTACTTTCTAAAAATAAAAAACTGAAAAGGCGCATGGTTACAATTTTTAATTTTATGGTATTATTTTAAAACGCTTTTCACATATTATCTAAACTATAATCTATAAGCTTAATAAATTTAGCCAATGAGGCATTAGCCAACTTGGTTAAGGGGCTTAAGGTTGAGGTCCTGACACGTAGAGGTCTCATGTTGGATACCCGTATGTAGGGGTTTGTTTACATTTTATATGTAGTTTGTAGTCCCATATATAAGAGTTTTATTTCTTATAGTCACATATATAGGGGTTTTTATTATTGATTTATTATGTGTGATGTGCTTCAAAAGGATATATATTTATATGTACTTATAGTCATGATGCGGATTGTAATTGTAATTAAAAAAAAGACTTAATAAATTTATTATAATACTCAAAAAAAAAAGTGAGACTAATGGGCGCTTGATTCTCATTTTCACATTCTAGACTAATGGGTGCTTGATTCTCATTTTCACATTATTATTTATTATTTTACCTACTACATTTTTTGAATTCATGCAAAGTTTTTATAAATACCTAAATAGTTTATATATTTGAACTTAATGTGTCCATTCTTGTTTTATTACATCACGTTTAAGGAAAGTTTAGATAGAAATATTAATATCTATTATATTTTTTAATATAAGTGTGTGATAAATTCAGTAGGTAATAGTATAATGTTCTTTAACCTAATAATTTATTTGTTTGTAAATTCAAGTACATAATTACAGATGGATTGTATCAAATTTAGTAATCTCACTAATGTAACTAGGTTACTATAATGAAAACATTAAAAAATTTGATTATAAATCCAGTTACGTTCAATTGTCATCAAATTGGTCGGTTCAAAAAAAAAATTGTCATCAAATTGGTTATGAAAAGGCAACCGGCAAGCAACCAATGACGGTCAACAGTTTGGCAACGGCGTTTTCAAATTTCCTGTAATTTTTTTTCACTGGAGTAGTAGGCCCCGCGAGCCACACACTTAGGTGGGTCCCACTGACCGAAATCTCCACCTATATTTATCCACTTCTGGTTTTGATGTGTCCCCACCTTAGGCCTGGGCCTACCATTAATATATTGGAATTGGAATTATTCACGGTCCAACAGAAAAATTCAAAGAAGTGTATCACCGGTCCTTCTATAGTGTTCTTTGAACACTATTTATAGCTTCTAAAAGATAGTATAGTAATATATCATTGAATGTGTTGGGGGCTCATCACTCAACACACTTAATGATGTATTATCACACTATCCTTTAAACACCATAATATAACATTATTTATATGACATTTTTTCACCATAGCCTGGTCATGCGTCGAATAATGAACAATTTTACTCTGTAATAGCATTTAGATCTACTACATAGTTGACTTGCATATTATTATTATTATTATGTTCATAAACTCAATGAAATTGACGGTTTTTCTATGTTGTTATACAACTCAAAATCTATTATTATATAATAATAATGTTTTTTGTCTATAGTAGAAATTGGCCTTTTAAGTTTAGTTAGCAATTTTTTTATTAGATATTGAATTGGTAGATATCTCTATGTGTATTTATAATTATCCACTTATCCTTTAATATAAAAATGTCAATTAAATTGGAAAATTCTTCTCAAATATGGATAAATAGCATTCATTACTCATTAATATATGTTATAGGATTGGTAGGTCGATTTATATTTTGGATTTTATACCAAGCACATGATGATTAATACTTCTGAATTTTTCTTTATTAGTATTATTAGACATAGTATACTTAATCAAGTTAAGTAGTAAAGACAATCAGGAGCGGCAACCTCATAGAAATGAGAAATATGTGATCCCTCCATTTAATGTAATTACAACTAAAAATAGTATCTGATACGAAAAGAACCATTTTTTTTTTTTTTTTGGAAAGGGTAATACGAAAAGAACTTTTAAGAACATCAATTACATAGGTTTATTTTTATTATTTTAGTGATCTTTGCACAGACCGAAAGTAAAATTTTAAGCGTGATTTAAGCCGAACAATGCGAATGCAACATTGGATTAAATAAATAAAATAATGAAGGATATGATTAAAGAATATTGGTAGTTGTAATAATTTGGTCTAGAATCTATACACCAGCAACTATCATGAAGCTGCCTACTTATATTTGACTTGAAGCTGAGTAGTTTGTAAATAGAATAATTTCTATTTGTAAATAAAATCAACAATAAACGACTTTATTAAACGAGTATATTGCTTCCGATTCAAATCACCAATGCAATTACCATTTTATGAATTGCAATTGAATAAGAAGGGTTGAATTCTTTATTAGAAATTAATCTAACATTTTTGTTGAATTATTTTTTTTATTTTTCATTTATTTATTAGATTTTGATTCAAATCCATTATTTAGTCAACTCCACTGCATGATCATTTGCTACGAATTTAACTTTATTTGACTTTATCTTGTGTTTATGAGAATTATCTAACACTAGTCATTGAGCAATATAAGGAGTCAACGATCCCCTACTTCTTAGGTGCACTAATTTCTTTTAAAAAAAAATCAAAGAAAGCAAGATAAGCAAGTTCCCCATTGATGCATGCAACTAACTAGGATCACATTCACATTAACAGTTGGCATTATATAGATCTCAACAAGTAGTATTGAACCAAACCTTAATTCAAAAAAGTGTTTAAAAAAAATGGAATTGCTTATATTTGTGTACGAGTTTTCTCTCATTGCAAATTAGTAATAGTTCTGTTTTTAATTAATGAGTTAAAAAATATATTCCATTCAATCAAATACATGATAAGGACAGACAAATCAAACGATTAGGAGATTGCTCATAGGACAAAAAAGCTTCCCAAAAATAAAAAATAAAAAAGCAAAAAAAAATAAAAAAGGAGGAGGAGGAGGAGGAGAAAAGATATGGGATTGCATAGGTTTGAATAAACAAATGAAAATCCAATAAACAATTGAAATGCAAAGAGCGAAGAATATAAATAAATTAATGTAAAGCTGTGTAGAACAAAACAAAAGCACTTATATATATATATATATATATTCCTTTTCTTTTTCCCTAAACGTGTAGATGTTCCAAAGTAAATGGTGTCACTCCAATTGGCTTCATCCGAGGGATAATTCGACTAGTTCCAACTATCTAGTTGGCGTTTGATTCCTGTTAATTAAAATAAATTTTATCACATGACTTATAACTTCAATTAATTTCAAACAGACATTAAAATAAGACGCATCATTCTTGTATCACTATTTATTTCCATTCGTTAAAACCGACGGATCTCCACAACTTATTTCAGCTTATTTATATTCACATCCAATTGTTGTTATTTTTCATTTCTATAGTACAAGTAGTAATTTGATGCGCATCTTATATAAATAACGAAGAATAAAAAGAAACATTTTTATATTTTATTAAGTTGATTAACTTCAGCTCTCAAACATTGAAGATTGAATTCTTACTCAGTAGGTTATTAAACCAATTGCAATTATAATGTATAGATAATATGTGGTGAGTGTCGAATCCAACAAATACTAATAATTCGTTATTGGCATGTAAAAACTGTAGTAATAATGAGTAAGGTTGCATCCACAGAGACTAGTCAGATTTAATTTTTCAAAAGAAAAATAACTAAATTAAAATGGGGATTTTGATCTTGATGAACCAAATAAAATAAAAATAAATTAAAGTTAAATTCAGATAACAATTTGAAATGTGGAATTTCTAAAAAAAAATGCAATTTGACAAGGAGATAATATATGTGATAAATGTCCAGCTTAAGGTATAATTTCATAATTGATTATAACAATTGATTATTGATGCAAATATAAAACCCCTTATTCTTTCTCTAAATTAGCTATGGTTATTGATACGATCGAACAATCTATCATTCCTTACTTTTTCAATAACCAAGAGACGCTCATTGATTACTTCATTTGCTAACAAACAACCCTATAAACGTTCTTAATATTTAATTTATCAATAACATTAAGCACTAGAAATACCATCAATTTTAACTAATGAAAAGATATGATCAGTCCATTTAAGTTAGGTTATATATTTTTATAACATCGATTGAATACCTTAATTATATACAATTTGTTATTTTACCACTTATGTTAGAATTTCTAAATAATTACAGATCTATAATTCTAACTGATAATATATCATTCCAACAATTACACAACGTGCACTTTGAATAATCAATCAGAACAATAAAAATAATCAACACAAGAAATATATAAATAGGCCAAGAACAAAGAATATAATAAAATCAATTCGATCTCACAATTGTCATAGAATCAAAACTAAACCTTATGTTGAAAAATAGCAAATTTAGCTGGCACTTGATTAAATAAAAATCACCAAAAATATTTCTTTCAATGCGACGTGCAGAATGGAAATTCTTTCCAAAATCCTCCCCGAGTCCTTACGGCTTCTCCTGCTTCACGTGTCGACCCAATTGTCCATTTTCCTCCAATTATTTCCAGGGTTCACGTGTCGCTTTTTTGGTCCAAGAATGAAAGGCCCATTTTTCTCCCAATTTTCCAAAGCTAACGTCCGGCCCACAATCCCCAAAAGTCGCACACGTTCCCGTTTGAAGACGTCTCGGCTCAATCCAATTTTCCAAATCCATCTCTTGTTGATCCAAAACAAGCGTGCTCATGTTTTAGACAAAATTTAATTCAAATCGATAAATTTCTTGAGTTTTAATTTCTCTTCTAAATTTTATTGAATTATGTTTATTTTTATTCAACTCCTCTCTATCTATTCAACAAAACATAAATTTCAATTAATACTCAAATATTAGACATTTAAAACACTTAAAGTATAAGGAAAGTAATATAATTTATATAGCATTTATGCACTTTATCAATATGAAGAGCATATTAATGGAAACATGTTCGATGGAAAGCTTGTGTTAAGAGATAACATCATAACAAGCATAACTTTAAGAGATTGGAAAGCTTGTGTTAGGAACTTTGATATCTGTACGTTGCAGGATCGACATTGAATATAGTTTATTTATGATTATTGCCAAAGTGTTAGAGTTAAAACTTATATTTAATGATGTTCGGTATCTCATTAATCTTGTTATTATCGAGCTATCAAACAAATTATAAAGTTCGGCAAAAATGGTTTGAACGAGTGGTGCAGTGGTCAAGATATTCACATTCCGAGCGAGACGTCCTGAGTTGAACAATACCCATTCCTCCCATATTTTCCCTTAAAAAAGAAAAAAGAGAAAAAAAGGTCAGGCAAACAAATCTTCTCAGAGAGACCTTTCAAAGAGAGAAAAAAATTGGGAAAATATATTCACACTACACTTGTTTAGTTACACCACATTTTTATTATATTGAAGGTCCTTAATTTTTATAACTTGTGATGTTTATGTCATAACAAATCTTATTGCATTTTTTTGAACCATTTAATTAAATTTTATATCTTGTTTCTTAGTAATGTTATCGTTTAAAAAAGGGTTAATTTCACAAATCGTCTCCAACCTTTAAGTTAAATCTCGATTTCATCCCCAATCTTTGTTAAGACACACCACATGCCCCAACATTTGAAAAATGGGCACAAATCGTCCATTTTTACACTATTCCACAAAAATTTTGACAAAAGAACGATTATACCCCTTAAACTTTTTAATATTTTTTTTAAAAAGTGTTAAAAAAATAAAAAAATTAAAAAAAAAAAAAGGAAAACCCCATTCCACCGCAGCAATATGGGGAAGGCTCCCCCCATTTGATGGCCGGAAGAGGTAGCATTGGCTACCGTTTCCTGCAGCCAAAGTACTGCCATTTTTAGCAGCACAAATGGGGGAGTCTCCCTCCCCCCATTTAACCGCCGGAAACGCGAAATAGGGGGGAGACTCCCCCTCCCCAATTTGTAATGCCGGAAATGGCAGCATTGGTAGCATTCGGCAGCCAATGCTGCCGTTTCCGGGGGCCAAATGGAGGGAACTTCCCCTCTATTTCGTGTGAAATGGGGGGAGCCTCCCCCCAATTTCACACGAAATGAGGAGGAGACTCCCCCCATTTGTGCTGCCAAAAATGGCAGCACTTTGGCTGTCGGAAATGGCAACCAATGTTGCCGTTTCCTGCTGCCAAATGGGGGGAGTCTTCCTCCCCATTGCTACCATGGGGTGGGTGGTGTTTTCCTTTTTTTTTTTTTAATTTTTTTATTATTTTTTAACTTTTTTTAAGAAATTTTAAAAAGTTTAAGGGGTATAATCGTCATTTTGTCAAAAATTATGTGGAATAGTGTAAAAATCAACGATTTGTGCTCATTTTTCAAAGTTTGGGGGTTGTAGTGTGTCTTAACAAAGGTTGGAGATGAAATCAAGACTTAATTCAAAGGTTGGGAACGATTGGTGAAATTAACCCTTTAAAAAATTTCATTCATATGTCTTAGAATCATAGGAAAATATATATTTTACTTTTATAGATTTTTCTTTTTTGACTTTTTAAAAATATTTAAGTGGTTCTTACACCAAAATTTTTAGAAAAATAACATTGTTAGATATAAAATGTGATAATCAATTGAAATTAAGAATAAAAATATGACAAAGAAAAAGTTAATGCCTTAATTTAAAAACATGAAAAATAAAAGATATTAAATACAATTAGAATATAATATATTTAGTAAAATATGTAGTGTCAATATAACTACCTAAAAAAAATCCGAAACAGCCACTCTTTAGAAGTAATTTTTAGATAGATTTGCAGCAGTCTTTTAATTTAAAGTCCTCCATCCCTATTTATTGCGGAATTAAGGCTATTTATCACAGGTGGCCCATCGTTAGATAAGATAAGTCCAATTCAAACCATCAAACCTCCACACATTTAATTATATTTTTAATTTAATGAGAATAGTGCCACATGGAACCGTGACGATCACCGCTAATAATAGATATGGGATCGTGATGATCCTGATAATAGATAGCATTGTTCTTAGGCATTACATCACATCATCAATCTACCAAATAAAAAAAGATCGCTGCTGGGTGCAAATTATTCAATTGGATCAATATGGATACAAATCCAGCAGAAAATTGAGGAATATCTTCCACTTGGCCGGGGATTTATGGTACAAAATTTTCCCCAGATCACGACTGATTCAAGGGGAAGGGATGAATATCAGCAGAATCCATCTTCCATATCTCCACTGTTGCGGAGATCGCTCACTCCAGTCGCGTTGTTGAACAAGAAAGCTTTTGCAGCTCCATCGACGGCCTTTGTAGGGTAAACTCGCGACGTTATTACCCTTCTTACACGACGCTCTTCCGATCTCCACGATGGAGTGATCGACCTATATAACATCATTTTGCAAAAGTCGAGTTTTCACATTCAATCAGATGACTAAAACACATATGATCAATGGAAGAGGAAAACACATTGTCACTTACCAATGATCTTAGGGAGAATTTTTCACCTTTGAGGACGGGTACTTCGCTTCCATATATGATTTTGTCAACATCAGGAGCCTCTGATGATCTGCATAAGAAAATATTTAGTTACAAGAAGGATCTTCTACAAGTTACTTGCAAATGATAAGGCTTCTTTTAGTGCAACAAGAGGGGGAGAGAAATGAACCTTAATTCATCAGCACAAAAATGAGTTTTGGTCTTTCCATTAGCCCCTTTTGCAATGTAGAAGTAAATAGGGGTTGCCTCAGACAGCGTTTCATCAGCAAGTACGATAACACCAAATGGTCCTAATTTCCCCCGATTGGCAGCACCGCCACTTGTTGGGCAACTGTAACTAGCATCTGCTTCATCTGTTCCTTCAAGTGCATCCTTGTCAATTTCAAATGAGGCTACTATGTCCAACTGCATAATACACACAACAAATCCATTGTAAACATATCGGTTTCAAATGAAAACTTTCAGTTAAATCCTTACTGGTTATGAAGTACAAACCTGTGAGGGACTGTCAACTTTGAGTGGAAAAATCGATCCTGGTCCAAGCTTCACATTATCAAATTTAACACTTCCTGATCTCAATTCTTCCACTTCTTCAACTGGCCATTGAAGTATATTACTCCCTGTCTTCTGGTCGAACACAACGGTTCTTCCGATCTCTGCAAGAAGCATGAAATTTTAACCCGAAGCTTCAACAAAAACATGCTTCAAACATGCATAGAGGATTTAGTTAAGTACTTATAATTTATACCTGAACAGAGGACCATCCCTTCAAGATGTCAGTAGCTTCACTATCAGTTTCTCTAACCCAGCCCCACAAGATTCTCCTCTCCTTGTGCTGATCATAGAATGTCTTTGAAGCATAATATTTACCATAATCATATCTCAACCCGATACCCACATCCAACTCCGGCTCATCGGGTACCCACTTGTTCTTGATCGGGTCGTACGTCCCAAGTGCGTAATAATCATTCTTGTCATCATCCAAACTAGCTTTAAGCACGTGCTTGATTCCCGGGCCGTTTGCTGATGTGTCCAACCCGTTTATCTCGTTCTTCGAGACAGGGTAAAAGTCCACACACTCCCACATACCCGTACCAGGGACAGCATGCAAAAGACCATCCAACAACTCATAACTTTTAAAATCAGCAGTTTCATACACCAGAGAGATGCCGGTTTTATTGACCTTCGACCCCAATGTTACCCTCCACTTATCACCATCGGGACTAAGCCAAGCTGTCGTCGGATCCCTAAAGTCCTTTACTCCAATGCCTGGCGGGGGAACCATTACTGGATTACCCGAATACTTAACCCAATCAAGGAGCAGAGGATCAGATAGATTGGCAGGGTATGCTAAACACTGGACCTGCACAACATCAATGGTGTCTCCTGTGTATAGCATCAAAATCTGACCGTCTGGAAGGATGGTTGCCGAGCCTGTCCAGACTCCATTGACATCGTACCATTGATCAGGAACCATTGCAAATGGTAGATGGAGCCAGTGAATAAGATCTTTTGATACGGCATGGCCCCATGAGATATTTCCCCATACAGCTGCATCTGGATTGTATTGATAGAACAGGTGATACCATCCCTTGTGAAATAACGGACCTGCATTGCTCACATGAATTTCGTTACGAATAATTTTATTTGTACAAACAAAGTGTGACAAAAAAATATGTGACTCATGTGATTATCATTGATATAAAAGTGACTGAACACCACTTGTTTTGTTATAGTTTCAAGTCAAGTCATGACTGCAAAGCTTGACACCAAATTAAGATATTTGTAAAAACATTTGCAGATTTGACCATTTTTTAGGAAATTTGTGAGAATGGTCATTTCGAGCTGTAACATGTCACCAATACATACCTTCTGATCCAAATCTTAATTTAATCGCCATCACTACGGGAAATCGACTTATTTCAACAATACTCGTAAATTTTTAGCTGTTTATGTAAATTTTTAGCGGTTTATGCATATTTTATTTTATAAATTTATAGTACTTCAAAAGTACCTACTCCTACTCCATCTACTGTGACTAAATCAAAAATAATTCAAGACCCTAGTTTATTGTTTAATTTAAGCCTCTAAACTCACATGTGGTCTTTTTATTGGTAAGGAGGAATGAAGCCCCACTATGCTTGGGCCACCCCATTTGGCCCAAATTCAAAATTTTTCCTTTATAAATATTTGAAAAAAAATTCATAGACAAATTAATATTATTTTGCGTTTTGGACACACCCTAATATTTGGAATTGATCTCCTGCAAACCGTTAGCAAGACGGACACGTGTCTTGCAAAAGTGCACGCCGCCTACAAGAAGCTAACATTAGTTTCATGAAACCAAACCCGATGTTGGTGTGGTCTTTACTCGGCACGTGTCCGTCTAGCGACATAAAGTTAGCAAGAGAATGGAACTCCCCTAAATAAATTTTTTCTACCTTATTAATGTGATAGACAGGTCAAGAAGTAATAGATTCCTGTTTGTAAACAGCTGCCAAACAATGATTAATTACCCTAAAAAGTATTAATAAAGAAATGAACAATAAGAGCATATCGAAGGAGTCCGTAAAGTGAAGACACTGACCTACTACACTCGAATATACACTTGTCAAACCATCCCTCTTCCCTACCTGGTTGACGTCGGCATTTGCTAAGGGGTTGTTTGATACTCTTTATCATTTCTCTTTATAATCTCACCTACCACTGATTTGACTATTGATTTGACTACTTTTCATCTATAATCACAAATTTCAAACTTACATTAAATCTACACCACTCATTTCACCTCTTTATAATTTCTCTTTATAATTCAATTTGAATAAATAGCTTCAAACAACCCCTAAGTTATGGGCTTATGGGCCATGGCCTTAGATGGTGTATTATCCCATCATCACGAAGCCACGAGTGGATAACTCAATTATTGTGGGTCCATGGACTGTCCAAAAAACTAGGCAAAGACTGGTCTATTATTGGTCCACGTACCTTAGCAACCGCAGCACGGTTTTTTCTTTTCTTTTTTTTTTAATTTTCTTTTCCAGATAAGCAGCGACCTAAACTCTAGCCACCACCACTCATTTTTTCCGATTCTGGATTAGTGATAATGATAAAAAAAAAAAATTATTAATTTGCTTACCACACAACCCCACATATAAATTCAATAAACCAAATTGAGCTACCCTAAGAATTCTTTAGTACATGTGGATGGTACAGCACAAATGGCATTTAAATTTTAAAAAGTATGAGTACACGTCATATATGTACATATGGTAGTTTACACTATCAGCATACATTAGAAAATTTCTGTGTATAAAAGAATTCTACTCTCAAGTGCGTATACTATGCAAGTTTTATCTTTTACTTTATATGCTTAGAGCCTACAGCATTTCTAATGTTGGGCAACAAAAACAAAAATATTGTATGAGTGGAAGGATAGAAAAACCTATTTTATAGGGGAAATGGGTAGAAAATGGGCCAAATTTGATCCCTTTATCTAATAATTCCCTGTCACATTTCTCCCCACAAAATCAAAGGTTGTCACAAATTTTTTGCATCCTCTTGTATACATTATTTGAAAATAAGATTTTTTTTTCTTTAAAATTTTTCCCTCTTTTTTTTTGGGCTCCAAATATTAAAAATGCTCGTGTAATAGGATTATTTGACTAACTTATTTAAAATAAGAATGATTTGCTACGCTTGACATAATTTCAGTTGAGATAAGATAAGCTAAGAGAGAAGCATATAAAAGGTAAATTAAGAGGACGTACCGTTGGGGTCTGTTGTAGAAGACATCGAGAGACACGGGAATTAGACAACGCAAAAAGGATAAATCAGAATAAATATTGAAATTGAAAAAGTTAAAACTAAAGTTTAAAAATATATTAAAAATATATATTTAAGGAAAGGGAAGGAAAGAATTACCGTTCATCCAATTACTTTCCGGCTGAAAATGGTAACTCGTTCTTTGCCAAGCCAGCATACCATTAGTCCATTGATACGACACGTTTTCGCCGCCGGATACCCGGAAAGTTTTCTCGGAGACTCCCTGAGACACCCCTCTTGATGGCTGCACATATCGAGCCGCGGGCGATATTGAAGACTTCTCTTGATTGGTGTCATTGACTTTGATTTGAATCTCGGGCTGTAGTTTGGAGCACAGAAGGATTAAGGAGAGATCGGAAGAGCACACGTCAAGAGAATGCCCGCAAAAAGTTTCTTGGATCTCCGATGACCCGCCGAAGCTGAGTCGGAGGCGGGATGATCGGGGATGGGAGTGTAGGAGGTGGCGTTTTCGAGGTCATACGGCGTCGTAAAAGAGTAGGCGTAGGCCATTGTTTTGGAGAAGGATGTTTGAAAGATATGAAGGAAGATGCTGCATTTTATAAGGACGGGCCGGTAGACATTTCGAAGCCCGATGGCAGAGAATTTTGTCTGATTGGTGGGTGGGGGTAAAATGGCGACTTTGAAAATTATATTGAGCTTGTTGACGTGAGTTTTATATAATAAATTTAGCAAATTAATATCAATTGTATTATGGAGTATATTTTTTATGAAAATAAATTTTTACACTTTACATTAAGAATAATTCTATTTAGACAAATTAATAAATAAAAAGTGTAACAAATTAAAAACATGGCCAATATGATTATAATTTGTGAAAAAGTGATGTAATATGTTAAAAAATGAGATCTTGTCATATTTCAGTTTTATTTATATTTTTGTATATATTTTTGTTCAAATAGCACAACTCTTACATTAAATAAGTAACTTGAAGTCTACATAGAGAAAAATTTTGTTTAGGACTTTTACATATTTCGCCTTCAAATATTTTGTTACATTTTCTTTAATTAATTTTAGAAAATTAACTTACTTGGTTTATAAATATAATAGTTTATGTTTAAATATTATGTTAGCATTGTTTGGATTTAAAAAGCAGCGCACAGAAATCAAATAATCTGATAAGTGATTCAACTAGAGAGACTACAAATTATATATAAAATGTAGACAAACCTCCACATAAGGGGAATCGAATTTAGGATCTCTACATCCCCAGAGTCTCAACTTTAGCCCCCTAATCAAATGAGCTAAGGCCTCATTGATAATTCGTGCTTATGTATCTATTTTTATTTGCATTATTTAAAATTATTCTAGATAAATAAGTAATTTGGCGTTTACATCAAGAAAAACTTTTAGACAAAGACTACTTACATAGAGAAAATGACAAGTAGTTGAAGATTAAGATAACAATTGAAGGCATTTCGTCACCCAAAAAAAAAAAAACACGATAACAATTGAAGGGGAAAAGCTTAGGATGTAATTACACAAAAAAAAAAAAAAAACTAAATATCAAGAAGCTTTGAAATAATTATGATGTGGTGTGAATATAATTAATTAATCTTTGCTTAATAACTCCCTTTTTTTACTACCCATCTCAATTATTTGGTCCTATTTTCCTTTTTGGAACGTCATCTTTTGCGTTCATTTACAATTATATCCCCATATAATCTTGAAAATATAAAAGACTTAACATTTTCAATACTATTCTTAATAGACACCACTAATTAAATAAGGATATTTTAGGAAGTTTGTTGTATAATTATCTTTTCTAATACCACGCATAATCTTTTGTGAAAAAGTAAATGTGACCAAATAATTAGGATGGAGGCCGTAAAATGTTTAAGTTAATAACCATGAATATATATTAATCGAGCCAAAAAAAAAATTTGTTATATTATTTCTACATTACGTTACCAAGTAAGCAATTGTAATCCTTTTTTTTTTTTATTGGCACCAAGTACCCCAACTTGCTTAAAATAAGAGTATGATTAATGTAGGGGAAATAATGATTAATAATTAACTAGATTTTTTCACTCGTACGTTGCATGGGTAGAGTTATAATACAAGTTTATATCAAAATTGGCGTATAATTGTGGATATCATGTCATAAATAAAGTATAATATACCAATTGTATCGTATAAAATTACGAATTGATATGCAAATTACAATTCATTATAGGATATTTATAGTGAAATGCTTGAGTTCATAATTTTAGTCTCATCCAAACATGTTGTGTAAATTCACATGTCCAACCTATATAAAGTTATGATAATTAGCAGTCAAGTAATTATAGATAATAATTTGAAATATCAACCTATAAACTTGTGGGGACATGTCCCTAATATGATTGACTCCGCCACGCCTAATCATAGCAAAAGGATGGGTATGAGGTAATATTGTTTACTCCACAGTAGGTCCAGGGCGGGTGCAGGTCAGGTTGGACCCGCCTCATAGACTCGTAGCCTACCAAGCATTTTCTTTCTTTTTTTAATAAATTTAATTTTAAAAATGTGTAGAAATGATTAGATACGTCAATTTGACCTATCGACCTATAAATTTGTGGCAATTTATTTTTATTTTTTATTATATTATTTTTTGAAAGGATTTTTTTATCGAATTGAAAGAATCATTTATTATATTAGTTAATTTTGGGAATTTTAAAATTCTAAATAAAGGTTTTGATTTATTATACATTCATCAATTAATAATGCGTTGCACATAAAATTAATTGAAAGGGAGAAAAATTCATGAGTCCTTTCATGGGTTATGGTGGCGTTCCATCCCGCCCCATGACCTAACCTATCTTGACCTGCCCTATAAAATATTGGAAAAAGACGAGTTATTAGATTTGAATAATAAAAATAATAAATATATAATTTTGATACTATATTAATAGTTACCCTCTTATATACATGATTAATTATTTAATATATTTCACTTTCAAACCATATAACTTATTTCATATTATTAGTTAACAGTCTAATAATACATATCGGACATGTACATACTCGTATTCACTAGATACCTGTTCAGATAAAAATTAGGTTAGTGAAGGGGTTTCTTTTTTGTGTTATCTAGGTTAATGAATTAACTTTGTGTTAACAAAACTTTTATATTGATAAAATTGCACTAACTCCAAATTGTTCTATATTCGAAAGACTTTCATTAAAAAAACCCGATCATGGAGATCAATAGTAGTTGAGTTATAATTTCTCTAATAGAAATTTTTTTATTTATAGATCTAGAGTTTTATACCTGAAAAGTAACAACGTAAAATTTTTGTAGACAATAATTTAAAAATATTTATTTAATTGGAACAACAGTAAAAAATAATACTTAAAACGTAATGCCCCGTGCCCTATAACAATCGCGTCACAATACACATATATATATAATCATTACATCCGTACATATAGATCTAGAGTTTTATACCTGAAAAGTAACAACGTAAAATTTTTGTAGACAATAATTTAAAAATATTTATTTAATTGGAACAACAGTAAAAAATAATACTTAAAACGTAATGCCCCGTGCCCTATAACAATCGCGTCACAATACACATATATATATAATCATTACATCCGTACATATAGATCTAGAGTTTTATACCTGAAAAGTAACAACGTAAAATTTTTGTAGACAATAATTTAAAAATATTTATTTAATTGGAACAACAGTAAAAAATAATACTTAAAACGTAATGCCCCGTGCCCTATAACAATCGCGTCACAATACACATATATATATAATCATTACATCCGTACATATAGATCTAGAGTTTTATACCTGAAAAGTAACAACGTAAAATTTTTGTAGACAATAATTTAAAAATATTTATTTAATTGGAACAACAGTAAAAAATAATACTTAAAACGTAATGCCCCGTGCCCTATAACAATCGCGTCACAATACACATATATATATAATCATTACATCCGTACATATAGATCTAGAGTTTTATACCTGAAAAGTAACAACGTAAAATTTTTGTAGACAATAATTTAAAAATATTTATTTAATTGGAACAACAGTAAAAAATAATACTTAAAACGTAATGCCCCGTGCCCTATAACAATCGCGTCACAATACACATATATATATAATCATTACATCCGTACAATACATAAAAGTGTTACATAAACTGTCACGATTTCAAGAAAATTTAATTTAACTTTATAATTTTCATGCAATCTACAAGCTAAATAATAATATATATTGTAATAATAGAAATGTGATATTTTTTGGGGATTGATTTCCGTAGATTCAAGGATTCTAAGAAATGAAAATTTGAAAATTACATAAAGATAAAATTTTGTGATTTTAGAAGGTGAAGAATTATAGAATGAATTTTGAAAAATTATGCAACATCATGATAATGTCAGCAAAATTATGGACGAGAAAATTGCAATTAAGAATCCAAATCCAATTGAAAACTCTTGTATTATATAATATATGATGATTTGGTTCCCTCTCCCCCCACCCTTTGTTTACATGCGTGCAAATAATGTAAAAGGGAATAACTCTATTCTTGAGTTTTTTCCCCACTTAAACCAAATAATGTATAGCGTGAAGAATGTGAGTTTTGGCACTTGGGGGAGGGGGGAGGGGGGAGGTAAAAAGGGGGCCAAATTTAACCCATTTTTTTTAAGAGATTTTACCCTTGCAATTGGTTTTTCCCTCTTTGATTTTTTTTTTCTCTTTTTCAAATAAGATTTTTCCTAGGAATGGATATCAGTTCGGTCGGTCCGATTTTTAGGCCAAACCAGGACCGAACTGAACATAATCGGTTCCTCAATTTGTTGAAGCGGACCGAACCGGTTCTACAGTAAAAACCGAATCGAACCTGACCGAGATCGTCTCGGTCGGTTCGGTTTAAACCGAAAGCCAGTTTTTCCTTTTTTTCTCCCCGGAGCACAGTACAATAAATATGGTTTTTGAAAGCCTGCACTTCTCCATTCCCACAAAATCTGAAATAATGCAAACTTACATATTGGTGAGGAAGAAAGCGTCGATATATGGTTAAACATAAATATATTGCTTGTAGTTTCTACATATCCTGAATTTTCATGCTTTTATCTACAAAGAGGATATTGTCGATCCATGCAACACTGTTGAATGTCAACCCACCCAACACTTTTGAATAGCTTCTCTTCTTGTATTGAAGTTTGAACCAAGAATGGGGGTAGAAAATAGAAATCAGATTTGAGTACCTTCAGTTGAGATCGCTGGAAGAACCACGCTAGATGGTCAAATTAGCGTTCATCTGCATTTTGATTTTGAAATTTCCAGGTAAAGTTTCCTGATTATTTGTTGAATAATGGAATGACAGTAACAATGAAACTTGTGAGAGAGATTGAGAGAGCCGAGAGAAGATTGGAAACAAAAATTAATGTTTTATGCCTACCCATGGAGGCTCGCCCTCCAATGGTCCTTATTTCACGTTATTGAATGTTTACCAGGTAAGATACATTTTCACAATTTCGGCAATATGGTTCAAATCTGGTTCAGTGCAACAACTACCGATTCGGTTCGGTTTGGTTCACGGTTCCAACTCCCAACCCGATAATCGAACCGAACCGGTACATTTATCCCTTAAAACTGACCAAACCGAACCAGCCACTATATAAAACCGTCAAATTTCGGTTCGATTCGGGCGGTTGGGTAGGTTTGGTCGGTCTAAATGTCCACTCCTAATTTTTCCCCTTCAAATTTTCACTTTGGGGTTTTTGCCCCCACATTAATCTTGCTCTAAAGATGTACATTTTCCCAATAACTTTCTAACTTTAATTACTAGTACTCAAGTAGTTACTATATAAAGATTTTCCAAGAAAATAGATTGGGCTCTGATTTCGAAATCCGATCTCTAATAATACGGCGCCACCTCACTTGTGTCAGGTGAAGTGGCGCCCTGTAATTAGAGATTTCAGAGCCCGATCTATTTTTATAGAAAAACTATTCAATATATGCATATGTGTATGTGAGACTACAATACCATATTTGAAGAGTAGGCAGCATGTGCACATCTAAACGAGCGAAATTTGTACACACGTCTTTTCATGCGTTGAATGTGTTTTTACTTAAGATTTGAAGCTTGTTTGATGCTCTTTATTTGTTAAAATATGGAGAATTTATAATGAGGAGATATGTAGAATGTGTATTGAGAATGTAAAAAAGTGAAAAATATGTAGTTATAATTAAATAATATTAAATCAGTCATAAGTAAAATTATAAATTGATAAAATAAAGAGTATCAAACCAGCTCTTGATTTCATTACTTTTTCACGTCACTCATGTTTAGAATATTGAATTTGTAGTCACTGTTAAGTGTTAACACCTAAGCAGCCGTGCGCACAAAAAGACGAAAAGAAAGTGAGGATTTCGACCTAATCAACGTGAATGGGAAGCAAATCACGTTATCCATGTGCTGGTGACTAGAGGTCCATATAAAAAATGTGGCTTCTATTTGTAAAGAATGCTTAACTTTTGTATGTGATGCTCCTACCACTTTTTAGCAATGCATAATCAAAATCAGGCAATCTAAATTTGAATAACCAATTATTTTCTCTTTCTTCATATTTATTCCCAACATGGTTAATTCAAGTAGGAGTGGTACCATGTTCATCGAACCAAATTCTAATGTAGAAAATAAGTTCACATGAGTTATATGTCATATCCATATATAATTCATGTTTCGTTATTTATTATTCCACATAAAAATAATTTCATATAAACTTATGATGAGGTAAAACAATTAACCAAATATGATTATGAAGATGGATACATGAGTTAAAATTAATCACTATCGTGTTTAGTCTCTGTATATTAACTAGACCAATAATTATAAGATGACACAGATTATTACAATTATTTCCTTGACACAATAAATTTAAGCTGGACAATGTTGGATTTGTCCTTATGATGTGTACATGTTTCACGTTGTGTTGTATCCAATCCTGTCGACAGGAAAACCTAATGATAACATGAAACAGTTTCCATCTTTTGAGAAAATGTAAATCTCTTTTAGGTTAGCTTTATACAAGTTGGCCGTGATTACGAGTGTGTGATCCAGATAATGGGAGAAATGGACCCGGTCATTCACTCACTTGATCACTAAGTCATTATTTATCGCGAGATGAAACACTAAGTGTTTGATTTAGTTTTTAAATGAATTATTAAAATACAACATACTTTCATATTTTAAAAAAAAAAATTTTGAAAAAGAAGAAGAAATTGAAATACAACAGTAAGAAGATATATATATACACACACCAAAGGCCCAAACCAAATAGCCCAATAAGTGACTCAACAAGAGAGATTAGCATTATATATACCCTTAAATTTATACACATATCTAAAAGTTATCCTTTCAAGAGAAAGATAGAGTCAGTGACATTTAAATAAATCGATGAAAAGTGTGTATAAATTTTGTACATTTTGTACAAACAACATTTCTCAATATGTGGTTTGAATTGTGGTACAATAGTTAAATACATATACTCATTCTCAATATGTGTTTTGAATTGTGTATATTTATCTTTTTGCTATTAAAATGTCGAAACAAGGTTGGACATTTTATGGTTAAAAAAGTCACATCTATACACAAGTCACCCAACAAATAAACAAGTAATGGAAAGAAACATCCCCATACTAAAAAATATATATAAATAAATAAATAAAAGATCGGAAGAAAGATTTCTCAATATGTACGGTTTTCTTACCTTTTTTTACCCGGTCACCTCTATGGAAATGGTTAATTGGATATATACCATTATACTTAAGTTGACTTAAAGACATATGTAGTGAACGAGGAAGGTGGCAAGGTAACTTTCGATTTGTACCCTGTTGGATACCAGATGAAGGATATGAGAAATTTCTACACGAATCATGGTGTAAAAGAAGACAGGAATATGGGCAAACTATCGACATGGAAGGGTTATTGCATATTCTTAAAGGACGTTCTCATGACCTCTCTGAATGGAATCGTACCCATTTTGGAAACTGGAGAAGAGAGGTATCAATGGTGCAATATGAACTCAAACACCTTCATAATAGAAGAAACATTGGTGATGTTATGTATACTATTTGTGCTTTGGAAAAAAAAAAATTAAACACTTACTCAACAGGGAGGAGAAATATTGGCTTCAACTATCCAGAATCAATTGGCTTAAAGATGGAGATAGAAATACCAAATTTTTCCATGCAAAAGCCTCGAGCCGTAGACGGAAGAATCGTAGTTTCCAACTAGTGGATGACAATGGGGCTGAATTTATAACAGATGATGATATCACTCATCTCTTCCAGCAACATTTTGACAGTTTGTTTACTAGCTCTAATCCAACACAAAGTACTATGGATATGGCGACCCGAGAGGCATTCATTCAACCCTGTCCATGGAGGATTATGAAAATCTGGAACGACCTTTCTCTAAGAAAGAGGTGAACTGGTGAAGGAAGTTGTTATGTCTCTAAGATCACACAAGGCTCAGGGGCCGGATGGAATACACACCATTTTGTATCAAACTCATTAGAATCTGATTGGAGACGACATTGTTAACATTAGCCTTCGTCTTTTAAATCATGGAGAATCTCTGGTACGTACGAATACTACTTTTTCCAAAAAAAGGCAAAATGCTGATAAGGTAACAGATTTTTGGCCTATCTCTTTGTGCAATGTTTTGTATAAAATTATTGTAAAAACCCCTTGCTAACAGACTAAAGAGAGTTATCTCAACTCTCATTTCCGAGAATCAAAGTGCTTTTGTTGCAGGCAGGCATATCACTCACAATGTATAAATAGCTTTTGAATGCCCACATTCTCTGCGAAGGAAGAATAATGGAAAAAAGTGGGTTAATTATACTCAAACTTGATTTTAGCAAAGCATACAACCGGGTTGAGTGGTGTTTTCTAACCCGAGCCATGAGTAAGATGGGGTTTTCAAGGCGCTGGCAAGAGTTGATTTAGAATTGCATTTCCTCCACCTCATGTTCTTTTATCATAAACGGCCAGCCGAAAGGAAGAATGATGCCAACTCGAGGACTTCGACAAGGTTGCCCTCTATCATCTTTTCTTTTCCTTTTTGTGACGGAAGCTTTCTCTAGTTTGTTGAAAGAGGCAGAAATCATTGGTGTCCGATGTGGCAGAAGCTGTCCAAAGGTTAATCACATGTTCTTTGCCAATGATTGCATTGTCTTTCTTAGGGGCAAAGGACTCGGACTGACAGTTTTTTGAGAATATTGTGAAGATTTTTGGGAATGGATCTGGGCAGCGGATTAACTTTGAGAAATCTTTAATTCTATTTAGCCCGAATGTGGATGAAAGAGAAAGGCAGAGACTTACCCAATGATTAGGAGTCCAAATGGAGTCAAAATGAGGTTTTATTTGGAGTTTCCTCTAGCTTTGGGAAAGCAAAAAAAGCGAGATTTTGCTATCCTACAAGATAAAATTTGGAAAAAAAAAAATCAATGGATGGAAGAGTGGAATGTTCTTCATTGGAGGCAAAGTAGTGCTTGTCAAAGCGATCTTGTAAGCTATTCCTACTTAAATGATAAGCATTTTTAAAATTCCAGATGGGGTGATTTCTTCCATCCATACAGCGGTAAGAAGATTCTGGTGGAGAGGGAGTCAACAAAGTCATAAAATTGATTAGCTCTGTTGGCAGACTCTTTGCAGATGTAAGGAGGCTGGGGGTTTGGGCTTTTAGAGATTTCAAAAACTTCAATAAGGCAATGGTGGCAAAAAATGCTTGGAAATTACTCCAAGAACCTGAGTCATTGGTGGCATGCCTCATGAGAGGTAAATATTATGAAGGAAGGAACTTTATACAGGCACAAATAAAAAATGGAAACTCTTTTACATAGAGAAATATTCTTTTGGGTAGAGAAGTGCTTGAAAAGGGTCTCCGGTTGAAAGTTGAGGATGGAAAATCCATTCGAATTTTTGAAGACCCTTGGATTCCTTCTAGCCCTTCATTCCGGCCTTTGACTCCCTATAACTCACACATCAAGTGGGTTTTAGATTTGCTTTCTAATTCAGTTGAATGGAATATCCAGCAAATTGAAGATGTGTTCTTATTTCCAGACACAGATTCCATCATGTCGATTCCTTCTGGCTTTGGCAACCATTAGGATAAACTTGTTTGGCATTTTGACTTCAGTGGAAGGTATACTATAAAAAGTGATATAAATGCTTAGTGATGGCACCTCCGATAGCATCATCAAGTACATACTGCTCTTCTTCTTGGTGGAAGAAAATCTGGAAACTCAGTACTTAGCCGAAATGTGGGATTCTGGTGTTTTATTAAAAGATACAGAGGTTGGAGGAATATAAGAGACGTGGTCTATGGAATTTCCACTTCTTGTCACAAAGATACACTTGTTCTTTACGTGGCGAGGAATATCTGGCTTGGACATAACTGCATGCTAAATGGAGAAAACAATTTGAGCAAGAGGTTGTGGCTAGGGATGGCAATTTGAACCGACCCGCCCGAGAACCTGTGGGGCCCCGAACTGAACGGAGCAAAAATTTTTCGCCCCGCCAACGGCGAAAATGCATTAATCGGGTCGCGGGGCGGGACGGGGCGGGGTCCATCCGAACCGCCCCTTTTAAATTAAAACAATTAAAAATAAATAGAAAAAAATAAAAAATATATTAAAAATGCTAAGCGGGTCACTAAACATGTCAAAAATCCCGACCCGACCCGCCCGACCCGAATTTTAGCGGGTCGAGAGGCGGGCAAAATCCTTCGCGGGTCGGGGGTCCGCCCCGAACCCGACCCGTTGCCATCACTAGTTGTGGCCAGTTCAGCTATTGCTTTGGCCTGAATCAAAGTAGATTTTAAGCAAGCAGTTAATGGTTGGAACTCCCGGAAAAATCTGGAAAAATGGAAACCGCCACCTCTTGGGCGTTTCAAACTTAACGTTGATGCTGCCGTCAATAAACAAGGAAATATTTTTCAATTAGGGCTGTTGTGCGAGATGATGCGGGAAATGTTTTGGGATTATTTGCCGAAAGATTGGCTGGCTTACCCCGTGTCGAAGAGGCTGAAGGCATAGCCCTCTTGATGGGACTGAAATTTGCTAAGGCAAGAAACTTCCCTATTGCCTCAGTTGAATCAGATAATCTTCGCTTCGTCACTAACCTTCAAGGTGATTTTGAATTTGCTTCGAATGCTCCTATTTTGATTGAAATCTCAAAGCTGTTAAAATAACTTGACTGTGGTCCTGGCACCTTTACACCACGCGAGGGTAATTTGGTCGCCCATAAGGTTGCATCTTTTGCTCTCTCTCTCTCTCTCTCTCTCTCTCTCTCTCTCTCTCTCTCTGTGGTGAATGAACGGACTGTATTCCTATGTACATTGGTTCGGTGGTTTCGCCGAGATATATGAAATGAAAATGATTTTGATGCCCCAAAAAAAAAAATGTCAACACGATTAAATTCAAGCTACGTATTTCCCTCTCTCAACTCTCAAGTTAGTCCCGCCATCTTATCCTGTTAATTAATAGTCATAATAACAAGCAATAATCTAATTAATTAACATAATAATAATTAACAAAATTGTACTGAATTATGATATATCTTAGTAGGGCAGATCTGTGTTAACTTTAATTTTCACCGTCTGCAGGTAATTATCACGTGGTCCTTTTACCTTAAAGGAATTATTACGATGGTGTGAAGGCCACATAATTGAAGTTCTACAGTTATCTATCACGCGACTCTTGTTATTATGACCCAATAATACGTGTCATAACATAATTAAATAGCCCGTGTTACGTTTTCGATTTTTATTTTCAAGATAAAGAAAGAAAATATTCACGTGAATCGTGTTGACACCTTTTTTCGTTAATAATATTTTTTTTTTTTGTCAATCGATCACTAATAATTAATTTATTCAAAGATAATTAACAGAAGGCAAACAATGAGGATGCAACTATGTTCTACGTACAATATTAAAATATTGAAAAAGAATAAAAAAAAAAAAAGGAAAAAATTTTGCTATATTTTTCTTTTGCTTTTCAATAATTCTGTACACTAGCTTCCCGGACAAATCATATCACTGCCTTCACATCAGCGCCGGGGAAGAAGGGGGAAAAAAAAAAGGTTGGGGTTGGGGTTGGGGGGGTGGGGGGTGAAAACAGCATAGGAGGACAAATTATTGCTCCTATCACTGCCCCAGGGTGCTTCCTCTTGAAACTTTTTATTTTAAGAAGACCAAAAAAAAAAAAAAAAAAAGAAAATTATATTCCACGTATACATGCAGGTGTAGTGTCTTTCAATATCATAGAATAATCCTAGGACAATTTGTCTTCCTCCATTTCACCAAACTGTTGAGAAATTCCATTACCTGCATCAAGACAATATTAACTTCTCAGAGGCTCGGATTCGTCTTCAGAACCAGAAACAAAATGAGAAATTTCCACAAATTGTTAGTACCTCTGACGGATCCCTGAGAGAGTAAAATGCATTACTTTCCTTTGGAGTAGAGGAAACTAAGATACCGTAACCTCGATTTCCCTCTCTCAAAACCTGTAACATGTCGATTAGTTAGGTTTTGGCCGATTCATGATTATTAGCTACAAAATGAATCTGTTTGGCGGAGGACTGGATAACCTTGGGCGTATTAACTTGGACGAAACGAAAGCTAAAAGTTTACCTTGAATGCATCTTCATCAGTGCGATCATCTCCAATGTATATGGGAAGAACACCATCGCAATCAGCTAATCCTACAGAATTATGACTCCCTATATCAGTTGACTTTCAGGAAAAACACAAGGAATTTGAGACAGAATCAGAAAAACTTCTAGTCCATGGCATTGCCAATATCTACTAACCAAGTGACTCAAGCAGAAATTCGACGGCTTTACCCTTGTTCCAGTTGAGCACAGGTCGAATTTCTAAAACCTAAAACAGTGGGCACAAAGTGGAGTGAGCGAACATGAGAAACTTGGGAGGTAAGATCAGAAGTTTTCAAGCCATGTTAGAAGTAATACCTTTCGACCATGTGTCAGCCGCAATCGGGGATAGTTTTTCAGAATTTCTTCGACATATTGACCGACTTCTTTCCAACTCTGTTATTGTTTAGGCAAGCATATCAGAGTGGATCACACTTTAACCGGAAAAGATAATAACAAAAACGTTATTCATCACACAATCCCGAGAAACCAAATATTTAACGTACCTTCTCTTCTACATTGCGGTAGTGCACAGAGACGCAGAATTTGTTGTTCTCAACTTTTGCACCATCCACACATTTCATAATCTCAACCAGGGATCTAAAAACCTGAGTTGGCATGAGAAAAAGCTTCAGAAAAATAATATGTTTTTCCAAAGAAAATATGAATGTACAGTGACATTGAAATAGCTCTTCCGATCTCAAAAATTCACTAGCAGGCTGGAAAAGACTGACCTCCTTGCCCTATTATCCCAAGAAAAATAGATTTTATTTCTCAGGACAAAAATACTCAAGATGGTAGATTCCCAGAAGAAATATATTTCATAGTCATATAATTACCTGCATATCATATGACCTGGTATAATTTACATGGTTGTTAGAAACGGACTGGAGAGGCCCCATAATGTCCATCCCGTGACTTCCAGCATAGTAAAGTTCTGTCAGTCCTACGAACTCAAAAACCTGAAAATGGTATGGAGTAGAGGGAAAATGTTGGATATACATCCACTCAAGAAGTCCACAGAGAAATTGACGCAATGTTACTAATGCATTAAGAATCAAATATAAGCAAATCAGTCACCTTATCACGGCTTCTCCCACTAATGATTGCAGTCGGGAAATGTTTTGCTGCATTTCTTACAGCAGCGCGCATCTGCAAACAAGTTATGTAGACTCAGAGAAGAACTCCATAAGCAATGGAACCAAAAGAAAGACTAAGAAGTTGTTTGATTCTCTTTATTTTCCCAAATTATAATTTTACTTACTGCTGATTTGATATTTGAATTGATACTTGCTCAATTACAACCATATATTTCACACTTCTTTACATTTTCAATACACATTCTACCTCTCTCCCCATTATAATTTCAGCAAATAATGAGGATCAAACAAGCTCTAATTAATTACAAATAGATTCTTACTGTATTTGACATTAATGCGTGATCGGGGTTGTCTATGATAGGGGATAATGTGCCATCATAGTCCAAGAACAGTGCAATTTGCTTCCCATTTGCAGTGTTCACTATTTGCTCAAAGGATCCAAGTGCTGATGGATATTTTTTCTGCAGAACCAAGCCAGACACAGATTAGCCTCATATAAGAGAAAGCCAACACTTGAGGAAAATAAGGTGGAAATTTACCATCCAGTTGCAATAAGCGACGTCACTGCCACTCAAAGTGAACTCAGTGCTAGAATCTTTTTTCAGTTTGGCATTAGTTGGAGATGATGATTTCATAGCATCCAACAAGCTTGACCGAACATCATTAAACAATCCAGACCTGGCCCTGGGGATTGTAAGTAAGAGAGAGCGAGAAAATGCAGACCCATTGGGAGAATATGGAAGAAGAGATGAATGGATGCCTAATATCGAGTTACTCATTGCAGCAGAATCAGTTAGAATAGGTGATGTATGATTTGAATTCAGATCCATTCAGATTTATTGATCAATAAGTACTGTTTCAGCTAGTAATCAGTTCTTTGGTCAAATAAAAACCACCACTTAAGAGTAATTTTAATAGTGCTGTCTGCAAATCCGTCCACGACCCACAAGAAACCTGAAAAGTACCAATCATAAGAAGATGTTAAACAACGGAAGAATGGAAATCTAAAACCAAAAAAGCAATCTCAATTCAGAATTAACTGAAACGTTCTTGTCAATGTAACAGAAATAAGACAACGTGCTTAAAAGAGACACAAATTTGCCTTACACACTAAGGAAGTTTCAGAAAGGATAAAAATGCCACTCTTGGAATTCAATGTGTAAAAGGCAAATGTGGTGTAATATCGCGGTGGCCACCCCCCAACTACGCCCCTGTATGTATACTTACAGATAATTCACAGCATTACCTGCTCGTTACCAGGGTTTGTTTAAGGTTTCTACGCCAAGTAGAAATGATATTATTAAGCGATTTAGAGCCTCCAGAAGAATGAAAAGTGCATTTTGAATGGTTTAGATAGGAGAAGGAGATTACTGCCCATAATTGGCAACAAACATTAGTCTTAGTCTACAACATTGATTATTGACATCTGAAGTACCCTTGAAAACATCATAACGTAAAAGCTTTGACATTATAAGGAGAACAACTATTTCAAGGGATAAACGTCGACAGCCGATCAGTTAAGGATAAAATCATGAACAAAACGGACAGATTGCAAAATTTAATGTCTAAAAGGTTGGTTCACTCGGCTGATAATTTAAGAGGGACAACTTTGTTACCAAGTAACTTTGAACAGTTCTTCCAGCCAACAAAGAAAACTTAAAGGAAAGAACACCATATGGTAGGCAGTAAATGAGCTCATAAAGATATACAAAGATATTGTCCTATTCAATTTGCAGTACAATGAATCAGCTTGAAAATGATAGACTTGAAAGGTATTAATATAAAAATGGAAGTGAAAGCAAATACGAACGCATCATGGCCTCAGATTACAAAAATACATGTCATCAGCCGACAAATTAGAAACACTATTCTGTTTCTGTCTTGCTGTTGCGAGAAAACATAAATAACTAAAAGTCAAAACCAAGACTACAAATTTATCATAAGCTCCAATTGAATTTGAACTTGAGAATTTGTTAAAAGAATCTCAAAATGACTTTTGAGAATTTCATTAAAAATGTCATCTTTAGGCCCAAATGAACCCAAGAACTGGGTTTCTTTATAGATATTCAAGGGATTTGAGCCTTGGCGAGTTTCTTCAACATAAGGAACCAATCATAAAATCTTCAAAACGACGTTTTTCCTGTTAAATCAGGAAAAGATAACAATTTTTTTCTAACGAGGTAAATTAATCACAAGAAATGCTGTTAAGGTATAATAACATACAACATTTCATCGAGCGTAGATACAAATGGAACTGATTTTCTTAATCGAAAAACTCGATAAGAAACCAAAATTGATTAAAATACTTTACAAATGCAGGCGAGAGCATTCAAGAAAAACACATAAACAAAAGAATGTCATAAAATCATTAACAGAGTAAAGGCCCAAATAACAAGATCCCAGAAAATAAAATAGGAAATGAAGTCACCTTTCTTGAAACCCGCACAGGAAAACTTTTGCAGAGAACGTGGAAAATATGGACAATATATAGATGCAAAGAAAAATAATGTAGAGTTGCAGAGAGGGGAAAAGAAAGAAGAGAAGCTCAGAGAAAAATATGTGTATTTATAGCGAGAGGGGGGGGGACGTGTTCAGAAGGTTAGAGGGAATAAGAAACGGCGGTAGTTGGAAACCGGACACCGATTCTTGTTGAAAATTTCACTCATAACGAGATTTGACTGCGCTTTCCAGCAGCAACTAGCTAGGCGGAACTTTCTAGACGAGCTCTTCCGATCTAAACTTTCAGAATTTTTTATCGATAGTCAAATTCATCTTCTTTGAACACCTTCTAGAAAGCAAATTTGGGAAAATAATTTGTAATAGATCTTTTTGTACATGTACACCTTTTATTTAAACTTTTATATACATGCACGTGGTCATGTGGTAATTTTTATTTTGAACTTGATGTGCTGTGCATAGGAAAATGAGATTATGCAAGTGTCTAATAAGTAAGAAATTAAAATTAGTAAACTATTATCTATAAATAAACTGGTACATACAGAAATTTTAATAGACTGATCATATTTATTATATAAAATTGTCTTTGATTAATGTATGAAAAAGTAGGAGTCTACCAAAAATATATTTTGCCGAATCTTGTGTCGAAGGCAGTGTTAATTTGGCCCAATCTGGCAATACATCAGTCCTTCTGTGGTGTTATATATATATATATATATATATATATATAACTTCACCATATTCTACTATACCAAAAGTATTTAAAAAAAACGACCCCAACATACCATTGGTGTGCTGCAACATTGTTCTTTGGTGTTGGTGTTCAAAGGACATCATAGAGTGTGCTGACAATATATACCTTTGCTGTTTTGCAGTTAGATTCTATAAGCGTTTTGTTTTGTGAATTTCATTACTTTTTGTAAGTGTGAAGACTAGAATTGTGGAATATATATATGATCATTATCAAAGTTTTTTTGAATACTTTTGGTATAGTAGAATATGGTGAAATTATATATATATATATATATATATATATATAAAGAACGTCAAAACTCATTGATTTGATGGCATCTGAGTACCTTTTCCTACCCGTTTTGTAATGTTAAAAAAAGAAAAAGAGAACAAGAAGAAGGTAGAGTCATATTGAATCATTATTAGATTTTGAATTTTCATCTTTTTTAAATTTATTTTCAAGAACAAATTCTACTCGAAAAACAATTTTATTAAATTCATACTTTTTAATCAACCCATACTTTCTTCGAAAATATCATTTTCTATAATATATTTTCTTTAATAATCAAAACCAGAATAACTCAATGATTCAAATTGTGTTATAATTGTTATTTTTTGGATGCTTTAGTTTTAGGGTAAAAGACTCATATTGAAACCACACTCATTCTCCTTTAATTTCCTCCCCCCCACCCCCATATATCTGCTTGTATATTTTTTTTTTTAAAAAAAAATGCATAGCCTCGCATTCAAAGTCTATTAAAATCAAATTATATTATATATGTCAATTTTAGTCATGACTACTATTTCATATGACAGTTAGAGTAGTACATATTGTAACAGTACTAACAAATAAATCTAGTAAAATATACAGACGTGTGAATGTGATTTATTAAAGTAGATTCAGTATTTAAAGGAACATATAATCACTGCTAGTGCTAAATAATAATACTAGTAATATGCAATGAACTAGTGCATATATGCTTACACAAGAGCTTATTGTTTCATGACTCACATTGTAGTGACGTTTTTTATTAAATACTGGAGAAAAAATGTTTTGAGTCAGCTGTACGTGGATGCTGACTTTGATTTACCGCGTAAGCACTGTCATAGTGACGTGGCCACGTTGTTGTGGGACCCGGAATTCTTGTCGGTTTTCAGGCAAGCTGGAATTCTTATTACTCGGTAAAAAAGTGGTTGGCTAGATAGCAGCCACCCTGTTCTGGCCCACGCTGGCCCAATCAAATATTGCTTGCGGTGTACCTTTTATTTGACACTATAAAAAGAGGTTATTTTGCTATCATCATGAAATGAAAGTAATTTATTTTGCCCAAGTAAATGTCAGACACGGCTAGAAACTCACTTATGTTTAAGTGGTGACGTGCCACGTCGATATTCGAACAAAATAAGTCACTTTCATAATGGGAAAATAACTTTTATGTTACCCCTATATTAAAAATAATAATAATAATTCTAGTTGAACATAAAACTTGAAAATAAATTCTTACACAAATGAGGAAAATTCTATTTGTCAAAAACTTTTTATAAAAAGTTTTACCAAAAAAATGGTCATTTGACCATATTGCCCGTATATTATGTGATTGGGGGAAAAGTAGCCTAGGGTGAGATGGTGAAGTTATTCCGTTTTGTAAAACATTTTGTAAAATATTTTTTACGAATAAAAAGACTCCACAAATGATTGTAAATTAGGTTAATTGTAACAGAGGTTATTAAACTTTTACTTACACTTGCAAATACATCAATGAATTTTAATTGCTTACAATTAGATAAGTAATCTTTAATTTAACAACAATTAAGTTACTCAATTTCGATCGCCAAGTCCAACAATCAAATCACTGAATTTTGATTTAGTTGTAATGTAGTAACTTCGTTAACAGGAAATTATCACATTTTCATCAAATTAAAATCCAAAAAAACAAGCAACAAATACGACAAATCTTATGGGAGAGGAAAAATGAAAGAACAATCTGATAGTCCACAAAAATCTTAGCATATAACATCTATCTCGTGTGAATGGATAGGGATTCCCCATGTTGATTTCGAATGTACTTCTTTATCTTTATGATTCAATTAATTAATAAATCTTCTTTTCTCAAAATAATAATAATCTTCAACTAACTGTCGTGTTAACATATCAATATCAATGTGAAGCAACACATAAACAACTTTTAATATTTGTCATCAATTTTTATTATATAATATAATGCCGTATTGATTAAATGACATAATAATTGTAAATAAATTAAAGTTTAGTGATTAAATTGATGGTAATCAAATTTTAGTGACCATGTTACCTTCAAATTAAAGTTTGGTGATATATTTACAAGTATAATACAAGATTAGTGATTTAATCGCTCGTAATTAAAATTCAGTGATCTAATTATGATTAGGCTAAACTTTCAGTGACCTTTAGTATAATTAATCCGTTCAGATTGGTTGATGGCACGTTACGTTTCAATTTCGGTCGTGGGTTAAAATATATTGTTGGTTATTACTTGGAATTTTATTATTGTTAAATTAAAATTAAAATTAAATATTGGAATTGGAACTTTAACGGGGAATAGAGGGAAATACCCACCCGTGTCCAGCTGAGCTCTCGGGGCGCAAGTCACCCCCCATTATTTAACGGGAAGGTATTCTCTGCCTCGTTCAGAGTAGAGCTCATGAATAGCGGGTATTCAAGTTAAAATTTTCATTCTTAGAGCTTGTTTGATCATCATTATTCTTCTAATTTATAATTTTACCTACTACTAATTTGACATTTGATTTGATAATTACTCAATTATAATTATATATTTCAAATATTTTTACATTTTCAATACACATTCTACCTCTCTTCTCGTTATAATTTTCCTGAATAATGAGAATAAAACAACCTCCTCCCGAACAAGTCATACGTAGGCATTAGGCTAGGCTGCTAGCTTGATTATAGAGTCAAGTTTCACGTGGAACAAACAAGTTGACCTTAACAAATAAAATAATAAACTTTCTAGAAGGAAAAAGTCACCCTGTTTCCTGCTAATTATTTTAGCACTGATTCAATTATTAAGTGCATCAAATATCCCGCTGTAGTAATATGTTGTATGATCATGTGATAATGTCATTTTAAGATTACAAAGAACTAGATTCTCACCCAGTGACGGACTCAGGATGTCGATTGAATAGAGGTACAATTTAACTATAATAATTTTTTATAATATGTACTATGATAACATCAAAAAATTATTTTTTTATCTTTATTTTATATTGAAAAAATAATATTTTTAAAACATGCTCTTTATCTAATATATCAATAAATTTTATATTATTTTTACGATTTAAGTTTTCACTAATCTAAGAATACTAGCTACTTGTGGTTAAAACAAGTATTCTAGTGGTTAGGTTTTCACTTTCCGAACGAGAAGTCTTGATTTTGAACTACATCTGCCATTCTCCTATTTTCACTCTCCTCCCCTATATCCCGATTGTATAACAAAAAAGGAATATTAGCTCATTTAATATATATTAACATTAATTAATCATAATAATTGTCATTTAAAAATCTCAATTTCCTAATTTGTTATAAAAAACTATAAAACATAATATTAAAAAAAATGTTATGGTGGCCAGTGCCCCCATTGGCCCTCACCTCCCTCTGCCACTGTTTTCGCCCGTGCGTTGCACAAAATAATAATATTAGATAATATAAGCAATTTAAGAAGATTAAACATGATTATATAAAAAAGATTTAAACTATAATATTTGATCGTTTATATATTTGTAAAGAAAAAAATATAGGTGCTACCCGTAATACGATATCTTTCATTAATAAAGATAAAAATAGTCTACATAAAAAACTTAAGAAAAACATTGAATTTTTTTTTTGTTTGTATTAGACCGCCAGTGTATAACGCACAGGAAAATATGTTACATTCAATAAACTTAGCTAGAATAAATGATGAACACATATCATAATTTTAAGACCTTTTCATTTCAGACTTTTTCAATTTATAACTCTCGAAATATCTATATAAAATTGTCTGTGAGTGAATACCAAGTTTTTCTACAAAATACACATGTTATTTATTGCTCGTTTGGTTTTTTTAACTTTTGTAATATGTATTAATGATATCTAATTTTTCAAAACTTACACCTTTTACGGATTAAATATTTTAATATGTTAACATAATTTAATCAGTGTTTAAAAAACTGAACCGTCATGACCAAGTTAATTGGGAATATCAAGATTGACTAATACTGAAACCAATTTGAAAAACAATCCGACGGTATGAGATAAAAACATATAGGGTTCACCGATTCACAATAAATTTTTTTCAATAATTATCTATTAAAATTTTAAATTTTTTAAAAACTCAAGGCCCATAAGTCAAGTCCCTATTATGCATAGTCATTCTCCAAGTAAAAGTTTAGGGTTTAAGGAAAGATATCGTATTATAGGTATTACTTATATTGTTTTTTTATACACACGTAAACAATCAAATATTATAGTTTAAGAGCTATTAAAAATATGAATTTGGGTATAGAAAATGAATATCACATTCGTTAGTTAGTGAAAAGAACTGAAGATGTATACCTATATTAAACTATTTAAAGAAGGATTATGCATAATAGGTCTTCAGCTAATGGGCCTTGGGTTTCTAAAAAGTTCAAAGTTTTAATAGATCATTATTAAAAAAGGTTTATTGTGAATCAGTAAACCGTATTTGTCACTGTCAGATTATTTTTCAAATTAGTTCCAGTATTCACAATTTTTCTTCAATGTTTTTATTTATTTATTTTTTTGTAGACAATATTTTATCTTCATTAATGAAAGATATCATATTATGGATAGCATCTATGTTTTTTTACACGCACGTAAACAATAAAATATTATAGTTTAAGGGTTATTAAAAATGTGACTTTAGACATAGAAAAATAATCTTACATTGGTTATTCAGTGAAAAGAATTGAAAATGTATGTATATATTAAACTACTTAGAGAAGGAATATGTATAGTAGGACCTTAGTTTATGGATCTTGAACTTTCAAAAAGTTTAAAATTTTAAGATCATTATTAAAAAAATTTATTGAGAACCGGTGAACCATATCCATCTTGATCG
>CAVNYN010226963.1:0-12791 GCA_963692815.1 Nyctanthes arbor-tristis
TAAAAAAAATTAAAAACTTGATATCGTATAAGGAGAATACTACTTAGAGGGGTAGTTATTTTCTTTTTAATTTTATTTTTTTAAATTCTTAATTATTAATAGTTATTTTTTCAAGTATAGTTATATTTTATTTTAATTTTTATTGTATGATATAAGTATTCAATTCATAAAAAACATCAATTATATTAACTTTATTTGTGTGCGTCAAGACCTATGTGATATGGTGATATGATGATATCATAGTCAATTCTCAAACCTTAGAATAAATCTGCTCTTGATTGTTGTTTTCACATTGAAATGAAAGGAAGATTTAAAAATATAAAGATAAGATAACTTAAACATAGAATTATAAAGATAAAATAGAATTATGAAGATGAGATAATTCAAAAATTCAAAACCAAAAAGTAGAAGGGATAAATATCAAAGTTACCGTATTGGTTACAACAAACCAATCAAAATGACCAAAAAGCCCCCACTTAAAGCATTTTGGGCGGGAAAATTGTGGTTAAATTGTACTACAACACCTCTCATTTTATTAATATATAGATTATACTATTGAGTTTTATTGCCTTTAAAGAAAATAAAAAATAATAATTATTAAAAAAATTATTTGTTTAATTATCGTACTTTTATTTATTGTTATATTTTTTTCTTTTAATTATTTAATTTAATATTTTTATTTTGGGATTCTATCTACATATTACATTTATGCTAGATATATCTCATACTTGTCTAATGGATTTGAATTACATGAAAATAGATAATATATTAATTTTGATTTCAAAATTACCTTTCCTTATTTTCAAATTTTTCCTTTTAATCATTTAATTTAATATTTTTATTTTTGAGAATCTATCTATATATTATATTTTAGTTAGATATATCTCATATTTGTCTAATGGATTTCAATTTTACTTTGTTCGATTGTATAATTTTGTCATTTTATGTTCTCCTACTGTATTATATTTTATTTTGTCAGTATAATGTCCATAAAACGTACGGGCGTGAAGCATTGTATGTCCATGAAACGTACAAGTGTAAAATTAATATAGATTATGCTATCAGGTTTTATTGTCTTTAAATAAAATAAAAAATAAAAATTAATAAAAAAATTATTGGTTCAATTATTATATTTTTCCTTATTGTTATACTTTTCTTTTTAATAATTTAATTTAATATTTTTATTTTAAAACTCTATCTACACGTTTTGGTTAGATATATATTATATTTGCCTAATAGATTTTTAATTACATGAAAATAGATAATATATCAATCTAGATTTCAATATTATTATTATTATTATTATATTTCTCATTATTATTATATTTCTCATTTTAATTATTTAATTTAATATTTTTATTTTGATATTCTATATACGTATTACATTTTAGTTAGATATATTTCATATTTGTTTAATGGATTACAATTTTATTTTGTTCGATTGTATAATTTCATAATTTTATATTTTCCTACTTCATTGTATTTTACTTTGTCACTATAATATGTTCGTGAAACGTACGGGTGTGAATCATAATATATCTATAAATACACGGGTGTAAAACTAATATAGAATTATATTATCGAATTTTATTTTCTTTAAAAGAAATAAAAAATAAAAATTAATAAAAAAATTATTAGTTCAACAAGATGGCAATTCACTAATAACAAGAATTTAAAATTATGTCATTAAAATAAAGAATTGATTGCATGTTACTTATAAACATAGAATACACATTAATTTTATGCAAGTTGTGTTTTTTAATTTCTTTATGATATTAAACTTGAAAAACATAATTATGTCATATTTTACGTATGAAATTCCTTTAGAACCCTACACGTGGAATACACGGATGGAAATCTAGTCTCTCTTAATTATTGTTTTATCCAATTTTGGTAAGTAGACATATTTATCCACCATACTTATGAGATCAATTATCGTATTATGTCTGAAATTGGGAACTTTATCATTATTGTGTTTAATTAAAACTTAACTAATTGATTACTTTTTTTACCTTTTCATATAAAATATTAACAGGTGGGCATCTTTGGTGTATTTTCTTATGGAAATACAATTCGCCATGTCATTGGTTTTTTATGTATGTTATATAGTTTATTATATATTAATTTATTAATTACTTGCTTATGCCCTTTGAAAATTATCAATTCAATATATGTTTTGAAATTATCATTTAATTTATGGCATTCATTAAGAGCTTCAATATATCCTTAACTTATGGATAGTTTATTTTGATATGCTACTAGACTTATCGGACATGTGTAATTTAGTGATTTTGTTCTTAATTTATTTTGCTTTTAGTCTTTCTTCAACTATTGAGTTTCAACTATCGAACTGGGCAAATTATCATTCGATTTAAGTGTTTTATTTCATCATATAAATGTATATAATTTAATCACTTCCGTGAAAATGTGTGATTAACGATTACGTTATATTTATTTATAATATAATTTGAATTCGTGTTATCCTGGTCGAATATATATAGCATGGTCATATATAATACATGTCTGTTTTGTGTGAGAATAAACCTTTTCTCCATGCTCACGTGCACATTATTTCATTTAAACAGGTTCTATATCTCCTCAAGTGATGGCAAGGTGTGTATACCAAAGTTAATATTCAATGCATGCTATGAGTTAATAAAAATTTGCGATGCACGGTAAGTTATTACTGTTTTTAATAATACGTGTTGTACTTGCCCTATTTTTCAAATATTTACTGCTGTTGTCTTTACAAAAATTCTCTTTTTGTTTTTTATTCATTGGGGTACATGTTAGTGTAATTATTATGACTCTATTGAATCAGTTATATTATGTTTGGATTTACAATATCTCTATTAGTTTATATAAATGCTTTGCATTGTTTTGTTTTGTACTTCAATTGTACTAACCATTTTTTAACAATAGATCGATTTTTGTATATGGATATAATCCTCTTTTTGATTTATGTAACGTTGTATTCTACCCGTGTAACGTACAGATGGGATACTAGTAATAATTAACTCTGACATTGGTTTAAACAGAATGTGTAGGCCAGTCAAATGCACTAATGGCATAGTAGTGGACGGTTACAAACAAAACTTCATTGGCTAAAAAATAAATACCGGCAAAAATAAAAAATAATTGCAAAACTAAAAACTGAAGTAAAATAAAAATGAAAACAAAATCTATATATATTATATATTATTTTATATATATATATATAAACTATATATGTGGTACTGTTGAATTGTAATTTTTCTGCCAAAAATTTGTTATTGTAGTCTTTTAGGACATTTGTTTCCTATCGCAATAACTAGTATTTTGGATTTCTCAAATTTTTTACTTTTTTATTATCTTCTGTTACCTAAATTTTTGAAATTAGAAATTGATTTGTCGATAGATATCCTCTTAATCTGTTATCCATCTATATATTTTGAATTAACATTGAAAAACTTAATGTTTTTTTTAATCCAAACACTCTCTTCCTTGGATACATCTCCCCTTGTCCGCCCTACCATCAATTCCAATCTTGTATTTTCATGGGAAGAATTTGACTTATTTGTTTAGATTCTCCTAAATCCCTAAAATTAGCCTTCCATTTGTTCTGGTGTTTCTTTAATAACAGGTTACTTACGATTTCCAATTAAAACTATTTTTCTTAATTTCGCCCTGTATGAATATATTAATAATTATGACTCCTTTTTCTCAAAAAAAAAAAAAAAATTACATTTATGTATAATAAATTCGTATCATTTTTGTGGTGTTTGACTTTATTAGTTTCGAATAAAAAATATTTTTCAAATATGATACATTGTCTAACTAACAATTATTTTGTACCATGGCATTTATCTAAATTAGTGCATAAAATAATATTTATTTGCATTCAACATTAACAATCAAGTTAAAATTTAATATATATTATATTTACTTTAACATGACAAGAACAAAATTATAATATTATTTAATTGATGTTAGAAGTTAATAATTCCTTATTGAATAACGTAATCTTATAAGAGTAATGATAAACTTCTATATTAATTCACTAATTAGTTCATCGATTGTGTATTAACAAGAAGAATAAAACTGTCAATTAAGGTATTTAAATAATTTGAGTTTTGAATATTTTATGATCAAAATTGTAAACCCCACGAACTAATTGGTAAACCAACGAGAAAGTATAGCATTACTCAACCTTATAATAACGAAGTAGTTCCGCAAACCAATAATTTTTAACCTTACAATAGAGATAACAATCGAGTTAAAACTTAATGTAAATTACAATTACAACATAACAAAAATAAAATAACATTATTATTTAGCAGATTTAAAATTAATAACAATTAATAATTCTTAACGCGTAATATAACCTTACGATAATGGGGGCGGTTCTACATACTAATATTTTTAACAAACTTGGCAAAAAATCTTTTTGCTAATTATATTCACACTACGAAATATCTCATGTGCCTAATAGTTTAATTGCATTAAAAGTACCCCACTTTCTTCGTGCCTGCATTTATGCCCTAAAATTTTTTGTTATACTTTTTTCAATTAATTTCTAATGAATTAACGAACTTGATACGTAAATTATAGTTTATATCTATTATATTATGTTATCTTTGTTTGAAATCAAAGCAAAATTTTTACTTTCTTATTCGTTATATTTTGAATCATTTAAAATTCTAATGAAAAATAAGTAATTTGATGTCAAAACAGATAATTTTTTTAAAAAAAGTGTCTGATTAAAAAATAATTAGCAGGAAAAAGTTAGGGAGGTAATCATATAAAGAAGCAAATAGTGAAAGCCTTTGAAATAATTATTATGATTGACTAAAAAAAATTCAATATGATTGGCCATATTCTTCAGCTTGCATTTTAGATCATCCAAATTTATCCCTCTAAATTAAATTATGATATATCAATCATGTATTAATAATCCAATTTAACTGAAAAAAGTCCAGTACTCTGATATCTTTCCTTATTCAGTTAATTCTTATTTTCCCTCTTTTTTATTCAATATATCATTGCAAGGAGAATATTGAAGATGAAATTGACCTCAAAACCTAAGGTCTGGGAAATCTACTTAAATGCCAATAAAACCACTTGGGTCTTGACATACTTATTTTCCATTGTTGATGTGTTGCAACTTGCAATTTAAATTATTTAATTTAATATTAATAATAATTCATAATTGATTGATAATAATCAAATAACTTACCATTGCCATTAAGCATTGGAAAATACTGACGTCTAAACAATCTTTTATAAAATAGAGGTAAATTCACTATCTTACCCTTGTGTGTTGTGTAATTAGGGAAAAATGATTCAAGAATACAACTGCAAATTTACTATATTTTGTAAAAAATTGCTTGAATCATTACCTGCATGCAAATAGGGGGACTCATAATCATTACATGCCTTGTTCCTTTAAAAATAGCCTTGACTTCTTTTTTTGAGAAGATGACTTGGCTTTCTTGTTCAGTTTGGTTCATATTTTTCATAATTGATTTGCTACAATTTAAATAATATATTGACTGATGAACACAGAATCATGTCATTGGTTTCTTCAAAATGAGTGAAATGAATTCAAAAGAAAATATCGTCCAATACAATAATAATATATTTTCAACGGTCATGCCATTTCCGAAAATGTCGCCACAAAGAAATATTTTGACAGTTGCTGGAAAGAAGGGTGTAAATGTAGTTGATTAGCAATAATGAGTTATCATCAATCATAGAAAATAGTGAGTCAATAATTTAGTGCCTGCTAGATTCTCAAAGAAATATTTTGGCAGTTGCTAGAGTAAATATAGGTGATTAGCAATAATGAGTTGTCATCAATCATAGAAAATAATGAGTAAATAATTTATTACTTCTTCGATTCTCATTTTACAAATATATTATAATTTTACATACTACAGATTGATGACTGATTTAACAACAGTTTAATTATAACAGCACATTTCAAACTTTCATTAAATCTTCACCACTCATTTCATCTATTTATAATTTTCTCATTATAATTTGATTCTATAACTTGGGAAGTTTACACATGACTGATAGATTTTAATTTAATTTTCAAGAATAATTTGAACCATTAGATTATCTAAAAATCATAGAGATGATTTGTTAAATTAGTTTGTCAAATATATTGATATGCAAAATTGCCCCAAAAATCAAACTTATAAAAATTTCTTATTATTTATTTTTCTAAAATAATTGATGCGTGTTCTCCCTGTGCAATAGATTCCAGTATCTTTTTGGGCAGAAAAAAAAAGGAAAATTATATTCTCACCACAATTATTTATCCACATACCACATTTTCTTATTCTCTTGAATATCCTTAAATGAAATTACATCAATAACTTTCTTTAAAACCCTAAAAAGGTATTTCCATTTCCTTCTCAGCAATCATAATTATCTTAATTTTATTTCTTTTTAATAATTATTTTTAATTTCTTTTTAAAGTAATTTCTTAGTACAATTTTTATTTACAATTATGATTCCACAACTTTAATTTTTAAAATTAATATATTTTTTAAACGACTTAAATTTAGTACATCAGATCTCTGCGTTGGTTTCACAACAAATGATTTCACATTTTTCCTAAAATTTCAAACTTCCAATTCTAATCTTAGTATCTTAATTTTTTTATAGCGTGATGTAAGAATAAATATTTGTGATGGGAATATAATTACCCAAAAAAAATACTTGAATCATTGCTGCTTACAGATAAGATTGAAGAAAGACAACGGATTTGCTCTATTTTATAAACGATTTTGTAAAACTTCCATAGCAAGAATAAGAAATACTAGGGACCCTATTGTCTGTATTCCAGACTCATTATCCAAACCACAAAGATGAAAATAAGTTCCATTTTCACCAACTCAATTAAAGATAAAATCTAAGATCGAAGCATCAAACTACATACAATCCACCGATCCAGCAAATTGATTAAATCCCTATAAGAAATCTAGACTTTGAAATAGAACTGGATTTAGTGAGTATGATTGGTTGATACTTGTGTTGTACATGCATATTATCCCACAAGATGTGTATGTGATTAGTTTGAAAAAAAAAATAGAATGTGTCTAGACAAATTCAATCCACACATGAACCCTAAATGCAGGTATAATCAATTGCTAAAATATTTTAAGTCCCAAGGAAAACTAAAACCAAAAGTAAATGCTATAACAAAAAGGCTATATTTCTCAAATAAAGCTTTATTAAAATAACAACGAAGAAAGACTATAAACTGTACAACTCATTCAAGCATGTACTTAACTTCTAACAAACAAGACTAGAAGGAAGTACCTAGGAATATTCGTATAGAGATTTTCCAAGTTTTTGTTTCTTCAAACAAAAGGCAAAAGGCATGTAGTTTTTGTTAAGGGAGAAACTACTACGTATCCAAGTCTATGCCATTTCATCCTACAAAATACATGCAGATAATGTTGCTCAAATATAGGGTTAAAAGATTTGTACCAAAAAATTCTACAAAAATCAATCCAAAACTTTGCATCAATGTCTACATCTATGAACAAATCTAATAAATAACAACCCACGCATATCATTCACAATATTGTTTAGACCTCCATGGATATAAAATAGCAACATCCAAAATTAGACCACTGAAATTGGGCTATAATGCAAGCCAAAATTTGATCAAATCTAGCAAAACTTTCTATTATGTTCTTAACCGTGTATCAAATTTCCTTTACTAATTATATTCTCCAAAAGGATTGGTTTGGCAATCCAAGGACTATCCACAGATAATACTTTCTCAAGGTAAATATAATTTTGCAGCATGTGTTCAAACTGAAATTGAATTTGTAGTCAGACAATAAGCTGCCCTCATAGTTTTATAGTGAAAACGTAAATCAGCAATGTACAAAGAGGCAAAGCACAAAAACGCAAAGCACAATATCTGAGGAGGAAACATGTAAGAGAGATATCACAACCAGATGAAAAGCAAAGTGTGCAACTGAAACATTGAAATCACAAAGATGTTGACAAGAAATCCAACCTATAGAATTAGAAACCAAAAGATAGACCTGCCATATTTCTACTTAAAAGAGGCAGTATATGCTTCTAGAGACGCCCTAACCTATGCACTTAAGAGACAGAAATTCAAATATCCAGACACTAGTCTTCTATGCACAAAAACATCACATTAAGTAAACCAACTTCCTTTATGAAAAATTAATGGTTATTGTAAAAACAAAAGAAAATTAAAGTTCCCTATTTAATGCTAATAACCTTCCAAATCAACTCCACAGCAGTAAAAACTATAATACATTAAAAAACATAGAAGCAAAAAAAATTTCCAACAACCTAAATTATATATAGCACATAGAACAAGAAATATAGAGTGCAAAAGTAAAAAATAAATCTATTAATATTTCTTAATAGAAAAGACTAATAAATGAGGAATTAATAGGTCTTAGACGATTGAGGTTTTGAAACAGTTCAATAACTTGAGAAATAGTATCAATTCAATCCTAAAAATTCCTAAATTGCAGACAACCTAAATGGAGATCCTGAAGCAATAAAATATAACAATTCTAACTCAAACCGATTATTTCATATTTAAAAATAAAAAAAAAAATGTAGGGACAAGAAAATATCAACATATAAAACTGAACAGAAAATATTAAAATTAGGAAACAGTATGGCATCTTCAACATGGGGTGAGTTTTTACATAAATAGAAACTGGAAACTTTTAAATTTAAGAAGACGTAGAACAAGGACAACTGCACAGTTGCGGGCACAAAATTTGCACATTGTGGACCACAAAATAGCCCTTAGAACCCCTGATGTGTTGTAGGTAAATCGACGCTGATTAATTATTCATCTTACATTAACATCAAGTGTGGACCTATTACTTAATGCCCAACCTGATTTTTAGAGTAATTCATTTCAGTCCCCACCGCATCCCCCACCCCAAAAAATTTAAAAGAAATTAAAAAGGGAAAGGCAAACCTTGCTTTCGTACCAGTCGACTCTTAAGATTCTAGAAACTCACTCCTAAGCACAACGAAACATATGACGGTAATAAATTTACCTTACAAACTCATCAAAGACAAACTAATAGTACAATCTTAAGAGTAAAAAATATCTATCAACTAATGTGGGAAATAACTATAAGACAGAAAAAAAAGGAACCCTAAAATTAACAGCTATGAGAAATAACATAACAATAGCACGGGAAAACTTACCCGGGCAACTAAACTTGAGAATAATTTATTTAGAATTTTTCCCCAGTTAGGATCTATTGAATTGCTCTTGGTTTGACATTTTCCAGGCTCTGAAATGGAAAAGCTTTCCTCGTCATTTGCTGAGCTCAAAGATAAATCTAATCTAGTTTTGTTTTCAAAAATACTACTTATAACGAGTGACACGTATTCACTCTACTTCTGATTTTATCAATATAAAAAAATAATGTTATATCATATATGTAGATGCAAAGAGTGAATAAAATCAGATATATATGTGTCACTAGGAAAAAAAATAGATGCTATAAGAAATCAGATTCTATCAAAATATAAAAGAGAATGTTATATTTAGATGCAAACAGAGTGAATATAACAGAGTCCTTCAATAAAGTTACAAAATGATACATGCAAAATTTACCATGCATTTATGAGAATTGAAACTTTCATCACCATTTTGACTATGTGTTTTATCAACTTATTAGCACTGCCAAAAGAATTGCCAAACAATGAATGCACCTTTGGACTTGAGAAGTAACAAATTAATAGTAAAATTTGCTCTTGAACATGAGTAATTCGCAATTATTATATGACGAGTTAACAACATAAAATAGACAAATTAACATTATCAAAATCCCAAGTCATATCTTCACTAGCTCTTCAATTGCTTTACCAAAAACTTTCTTATTAGCATTACCATTAGCATTAGAATACTAGTATTAGAGCAACAACACTATCAGTAGCATTGGCATCATTATCGTCAGCATTTTTAGCATTGGCATCATCATCAGCCTTTTTAGCATTAGTATGAGCTTTTGCTTTAACATCATATCAGTGTTAACTTTCCCAACCTCTTAAAAACCCGAAATCATAACATCCTGATTCACAAAAAACTCTCATCCATTTCAAAACTCCTAACTCATAATATTATCATTAGCTCTTTAACAACTTCACCAAAAGCTTTCTTGTCCTGTCTCAAATCCCAAGTAATAAAATACTGTACCACACCAAAAATTTTCTAATTCTCTTCAAAATCCAAAGGCATAACAATATCCTATTTCACCATAACTTTCTCATCCCTTTCAAAATTCCAAGCCATTCAGCTTGTTATTTAGAGATAATTTTGGGGAAAAGAGATTTTTTTAGAATATTTGGTTGATATTTGAGCTGAAAAGTCAAAAAATGAAAAAAAAAAAAAGTGACCTTTAAGGGGGAAAAGAACTCTACAGATCAAGTTGATAATACTGTGCTTCTCCGAAAACATTCACATCCTCTAAAAACTCCTATGTTACAATATCCTGCAGGCTGCATCACAAGATACTTATCCGCGTCAAAATCCCAAGTCATAATATTTTGCTTCACCAAAAACTCTCATCCTATTCAAAATCCCAAGCCATAATATCTTGCCTCACCAAAAAATTTTTCATCCTAACTATCAACTCTTTCAGTACTTCGCCAAAATCTTTCATTACGCTCTTTAAAAATCCTAAGTCATGTACCTTCATTAGCTCTTTCATTACCATACAAAACACTCATCCTGTTCAAAATCCCAATTCACAACATCCTACTTCAACAAAAAATTTTCTCACTCTCCAAACTTCCATAGCCTTATATCAAAATCCCAAGTCATAATATCTTATTCATAACTTCACCTAAAACTATCCCCAGGCACTTCAAAATCCCAACTCATAATATCATCATCAGCTCTTTCACTTCCTCACCAAATGCATTCTAGTCCTCTTCAAAATCTTAAATCACAATATCTTCACCAGGTCTTTCACTGTTACACCAAAAACTTTATCTACATTAGTTGCTTCATGAAAAGTTTCTCATACTCTTTAAAAACCCAATCAACAATATTAGTGTTGATGCCAAATTAGTCCCAGCTTAAATTTATCAATTTGTTGGCAACAATTTAAGCTGGGATTAATTTGGCATCAACAATTAGTATTATAGCATTAGCACTATCAAATTCCTACATCTTAGCATCAACATCAACATCAGCATTAGCATTAACATTAGCATGACATTGGTATTAACATTAGCACGACATTGGCGTTAACATTAGCATGACATTGGCATTGGCATTAGCATAAGGCCATGAGCATGAGCAATAACATTAGCATGAACATTAGCACTAGCATGAGCTATATGTTATTAATGTTCTCTTTATTACTGTTATTATTATTGTTATATCATTGTCACCATCATCGTATTATCATAACTATCATCATCAGTTTCATTCTTATTATATTTCATATTTTATATTTTTTAGAAAAGCTTCCCTTCATCTAGTCTACTTATGTTAGCATTAGCTCTGTTATTATTATTTCATGTCATGTCACTATGCCATGGTTCTTATTGTTATTAACATTACCCCATGTCTATATATGTCTTGCCTTGTAGGATTAAAAATACCAACTAGGACTAAGAAAAAAGAACCACTACCCCACCCCACACCCAAACCCCCCCAAAGTCTAAAACCCTTTGTTTCCCTCCCTCTGACGTTCTCCCTCTCCCTCGATCTCCTTCTCCGATGTGATTGTGACTAGCAATACACAGGATTCCGACAACTCATATGAGTCTCCCCATACAAGTTTTCCCCCAAAAATTCCAGTGAGTCTACGCCGAGTTCTCCCCGTTCAGACCCAGATCCAACGACCCCTTTTTGCTACATTCTTAAACCATTTCACGCGGTCAGGAATGTTGGGAATCCTACCTTGTTTCTGCAACTTCTGGCGCCAGAAGTTGCAAAAAAAGGGGAGAACTATCGACCCTTTTTTCACTACCATTCCGGAGCATGCCGCCGGGCAAGGGGAATTGGCTGCTAGAATGGGGTGTGGGTAGGGGTTTCCAGTGGGGGAGGGAAGAGAGAGAGAAGGGAGAAATTGATTGGAATCATAGGATCTGGGATGGGGTGTGGAGGTAGTGGTCCCTTTTTCTTAGTTCTAATTGGCATTTTCAACCGCGGGAAATGTATATACTATTAGTATTGATTCATGAGGTAAGTTAAATAGAACATCTCTTTAGTTGCGTCAAGGATTGTGAATTTAAGCATTTGAGGTTACATGTCTTTGTAGCTAAGGTTTTTTATTCCTTTTCAAGAATGAACTAGAGAATTAGAGATTGCAGAGAAATCTGAAAAAGAACGACGACTTTAATATAATTGCTAATCACGAAATGCGATAAGAAAACAACACTAAAAAACTGTTAACAATTTGCATTGACATCTTCATTTCATCAACTTAAAAAAAAAAAAAAAAAAAAAGAGCATCATCAATTTCAACAAAACAATGAGCATATCATCATAACCAACTTATAAAAGAGTGCATACAAAGCAGAATGAAGAAAATGAACCCCAAAGAAAAAAAAAAGTAAGAAGAAGAAAAAAAACCTCAGACATTAAAGGAAACTCAAGGAATTGTCAAACCTGCTACAAAAATTTTCATCATCGATCTCAAGAAAAACAAATCAAATTTCCCAACTATTTTTACAAATAAAACTCTACAACTAAAGGAAAAATTCATAATAGCATTTTAATGTCACGTGGACATCATTTACATCAGTATCACGAAATGCAA
>CAVNYN010226964.1:0-14963 GCA_963692815.1 Nyctanthes arbor-tristis
CAACAAGAGCACTAGAACATAAGATTTTGGTGCCTTTTCCAAGGTCTTGTGCTTTGGCTTATAAAGGAACGCATCTAGGTAAGACTTGGACAGAACATCAGCATTTGAACTGGTTACAGCCCTCACATTGAAGACTCCTAATTGAATGTGCAATCACTCTCAACAGCAAAGCAAAATGCTTCCAGAACAATTTTCTAATCTCAGTATATGAAAAGGTCAAACATTAACCCGAGACAAGACATGAGAGAACAAAAGAATTCCTTATTACATCATAAGAGCTGTCCATTTATAACTAGACCACCCAGAGAGGAATACAAAATCTTGATAGTGATAATAACAGGCGTTTTCATAACGAATAACTAAAACGAGAAAAAAGCAGGGAAAGAAATGAAAAAAAAAAAAAGAAACTGAATTCATAGAAACTGTTACGATACTTCACCGTCTTCGATAATTCACTGCCAATCTCCATGGTGCGCAGACACAGCGGTATAATTTCTGTAGCTAGAAGGAAACAGATAATTGCAGCGTCATCCATCTGGAGAAAAGTGACAAGTTTGTCATTTTCAGATGATTTGAAAAAATGAGTTGACGAATATAGCCAATTTGAAAGATGACGTGCCATATTTACATCTAATAGCCAACCCTGAAATTAGAATTTTCAAAATCAAGTAGTAGCAAAAGGCAAAATGTCATTTGTAGTTCTCTTACCTAGATTTTAATTCAATACATAACAGAACTCGGAGTCATTTGATTATCAGCAGTTTTCCTCAGCATTCTTTGCCCCCCTGCAAACATCCTAACACTACTAGCCCAATTGGCCTCCACTCAAATCATGTGAAAAGAAAGACAAGACATCCACAGCTCCACCTAGCATCTACATGAACTTAGCCCATGTTTGCATACTCTTACAGTCTTACATTCTCCCACTTTTCACATCCAAATATCTTGCGGGACCCACCTGTACTACAAATTCCACCATTCAACTCCAATCATTCTCTCTTATTTCACATAAAAATACACTTTTAGAAGCACACAAACCCCCATTAATCTTCTCGCGAGCATCTTAGTACACTGCAACTATTGCACTAGGATCAGATGAGGGAAGGCAAGAAGAGAATACAGTGAGAGGAGTAAATGTAACTGCTCCTGTTGGAAAACATTACTACTTTTTTACACACTGAAAGCAATCCGTACTTAAGGTAACTGGGCAACTTATCCTGCCTTAAGTTGGAAATACCCATTTTAACCAATATGCCTCAATTCAGCTAGCACTGGATTTTAACAGGAATGAAATACTTAAAATGTACTTTCACTGTAGAACTAAATTTTAACGGGAGCGGTAGCTAAAATATACCTTCACTATAGCACCAAGGATACCAAGGCAAGTAAGTCTCAAGTACTCAAAGGGCCTTGATTTGCAATCTGTTGTAAGAAAAGAGTACAAATACAATGGTATATGTGCTGCAATAGAGAGAAAGATCAGCAAACAAAAGGTTAAAGCTAATGTCCCAAACATGTGCTGCATAAGATGAAGTAGCAGTGAGAAAGATGAGCCTTTCATCTCTCTTAGGAAACAAAAAAACAGCAATACTAATTCTGTTCAGAGAGTAAACACTGAGGATCAGACTATGAGGAATAGTCACCCCTAGCAGGGTGCTGCAACCGTGTGCATGTGGAATGCGATAATGCAATAACAACGTATTGCAAGCTGATACATCTCAAACAATTCTGGAAACATAAAACAACATGACAAATGTCATATAGTATTTTTCATATAGTCTTCTAATTTTCCAAAGCGAAGGATAATTTAGGGAGGAAAGTGAGGCAAAGTGACATGTCCCATACACTTAGTTCTTTATGCTTCCAGCACACAGAGCACCTTTTGTTGATGCATAAATGAGTAAAGGACAGCAAAAATCTGATTACATAATTTTTAGGAACAAAAATTAAAGAAACTTTTGATAATCAGAATATTCGTCCAAAAAAGTACAAATATTGTGAGGTAAGGTCTAGAAACAACAAATGGGCTGTCACTTTTGTATCACATCTTTATGTGTATTTTTTTCTTTTCTTTTTCTCCCTCTCTCACAGTAGTAATATATAATTCAACTGGAGTTGCACTACACTTAAAGTTAGCTCAGCACAACAAATAAAAGGTACATTTTAAACTTAAAAGAACTTACAAAAAAAAAAAATTAAAACGGGAGAAATATGATTTTACAAAAATATACGATACATCGTAGTCATAACTTAAATCAACATGTCCACATCATACTTTTCAAAGGGGGGAAAAAGCACATGTCAATGTCTTTATGTGCCTGTGGTAGTGACCATGCTCCACAGAGGTAGAACTTGTGCGGTTCAAATGCATGATAACAGAGCTATCTTTATAAACCCACTGTAATATCATAATAATGGTGTAACAAATAAAAAAGGGCAACTCCACCAGAAATTATAATTATGACTCACAGATTATTAATTACCAAAATTCTCTAGTTCCAAGAATAAATGAACTAAGTACAAGCTTTGAGAAAATCCATTATTTCAAAATTACAATCTCTTGACAGACCAAGAAATGAAGCTTCACATGTGAAAAAGAAAAGGAAAGTACCCTGGACAAACAACCTTCTTGTTGCTGGATGGGACGCCACGCACTACAAAAACGGATGTTATTAGATCACGAGAAGGTAAGGATGTGGTTCATATTCCACGTTCACAATTATGGATTTTCTGTAGGAAGCAGGAGTTTTTGATCTTTCGCCAATCATTATTTAATGCAAAGGAGGAAGGCAGCTAATGACAAGATTTTCATAAATACATAATGACGAAATGAATTCGTATCACAGCTAAAATAGAACTGGAACTTTATTCACAAAAAGGAATTTCAAGTTTGAATAACACAGCAGCAATCAATTATTATTCTAAAGAAGTAAAGATTCGCTCATTAACTAAATTAAGCAGATTTTTATGCATTGTTAAAATGAAAAACCTAGCTTTTACAATGATTTTAAATTTAGTCAAAGAATGAAGCTTGGCAATCATGTCCGGATGGTCTCTTGGGTTTCTAGCTTCAATGCCTATAAAATTAAGCAGTAACTAAAGGCATATGATGTATCAAACTTCATGCATTTCATATCTTGATTCGTAGCTATTATCGCCAATACAGGATCATGGCAGAATAGAATGAAAAGAGTGAAGGTACTTATTTTTTAAGATGTGTGACTGAAAAGAAAATAAATAAATCAAAACTGAAATGATAAGACTTTTCACAGTAGAATTGAGCATATGTAAAAGGTCATAAGACTATACAGAATAAGATAAAGCTTTTGAATCTCAAATACATCAGGGATAAAACAGTGTTTGGGACGGTTTAGTATTTCACCTATCTATCCCCACACAGCCGCCCATTTCCCAGCCCCAGGGAGGAATGTTCCCAGCAAAACAATCAGCAACCAAAAAAATGCCTGATGCTTTTTCTAGTTAGTCTCTTAAATACCCAAAGCATCTTCTCGCAACGGATAGAAAAATGCCAGATGTTTTTTCTTGTTACAGTCTCGTAAATACCCAAGGCACCTTGCGGCAGGTGGCAATAGATGGCAAAGGAGAAGATAAAACGCTTATTGTTTGTTTCCCTTTTACTAATTTTCTACTCTCTCATCTCCAGCTATCCCCTTTTCTCATTGGTTGCTAGCAGCAACTCAAGCATTTTGTTTATGGCCAATGTAAATGGTGTTAAGCATGTTGCGTCAATACATGCAAAAAGGCCTAAGTTTCACGTCATATAGACAATGCATAAAAGTTATACAGTTTTGTCATGTGGCTTGTAAAAATAAAGACAAGAAGGAAAAATTGGGCCCAAGATACCAAGGAAACAGAAAATAAATCATACCTGGAGAAGTGCAAGTGCATTGCAAGCTCTGTTTGATTGTGCTAATGTAAGGGTAGGTGGTGACAAGAAGGGATAGACACAGGTTACTTCCTGCAGGAGCAGAGTAAGGAACATACAGCAATAAATGATGTCATGGGAGTTGGACAATAAACACTGCTTTTCACAATTAACTAGCAATGCTAAAGGATGCAACTTGTGATGATAAAACTAAATGACAATACATATAGAAGCTCATACAACAAGAACATTAAAACAACAGCAAATCATGGGTAATTAGCATGTGATCATATCCTTCAGAAGAAAAAAAAGGGGGCGGGGGGGGGGGGGTTAAGAAAGAAGAAGCATGTGATCTTAAGGCCGAAAGTTTCCTCCAAAAATTATCAGAGAAGTTCAAGGATTATACCTGCAAAAGTATAGCCATTGTACCAAAGGAATGCCATAGCATCTGACCCAGATTATGAATTACTTCTCTTTTCTATCGCCAAAGAATGAATTTATCAGGCATCCATAACACAATTAATTGGAAATAAGTCAGCCTTGGAATAAAAGATGAACTCTTCAATAAATAAACAGAAATAAAGATGGGAAAATTTGCTGAGCACACAGGTTCAAGACTACAGACAATAGAAAGAAGAGGAATGAGTAAATTTTCCAGCAAGGTCGACGGCTGTGCACATGATGGCACGAACATAACTATTCGCAGATTACACAATTCTAGTTTATTTACAATGTAATAAAGCAACAAACAAGCTGTATTGCACTTGGAAACTCATTGAGCCCTAGTTTTAGTCCTGATTTTTTATTTCTCCTACACTCATTTCCAACTAGACATTCTCTAAAACAAAATATTATCTTTTACGTTCTCCACAATCACATTACCCCCACAATATTACTTTTCAACAATTTATTCTCCCGAAACTCACTTACCAACAATATTACTTCTCAAAAATCTCCACATGCAACTCCTAATGACCTTTAGTCCACAAGTAATTCTGTGTCAATTGTCAGCTAAATACTATTTAAGTTGATCTAACAAAATTACATATAACAACATATTAACATTTAGACTAATTGAATTTGTATATCTCTTCTGTTGTCACTCTCCTTCCAACCATCTTTTATTTGTCAACAATGTGTTAATACTTACTTACATTTTCAGTAAACCTCTAAACAATGTTTTAATGAAATTTCAAGAAAGCTCCCTAGGCTTAGTTTCTTTACTTCATGATTTACCCAAAACTCATGAGCAGGAAATGAAAATGCTACCCAAAAAAAAAAGGGAAAATACAAGTAGGTGTTTCCTGAAGCACTAGACAGCCACTCAGCAAGTAATCAGAAATTTTATTTGAAAGAAAAGAAAATGTGTAATACTTAAACAAAAAAAGGATATCTCCGATTTAAAATACTTTGTTCAATCAACAGTTTTATATTTACATAATTATTTAAATTCACTTATATGAACCACAATTTTATAACATTCATTATATATTGTCATGGAGTTAAGCCCAGGTGGAAAAACTAGTATTATTAAAAAGAAAAGAAAATGCAAAAAAAAAAATTGAAAAAAAAAAAGAAATGATGAACGCTAGAAAGCAGCTAAAACTTCCTTCGTTCAACCAAACAAAATAAAGAAGGGAAGGGAAAAAATAAAAAATCTACGCACCAAAAAAAGAAACAACAATAAAATAAAATAAAAATAGAAAGGAAAGAAGATACCCGAGTTAGTTCCAAAAGAGCATTTTCGCGGAGATCAGCGTCATGGAGATCGAGGATGAGCCTCTCAGCCAATTTCATTCCGCTGTAGTCATCAATCGCGATGTCTTTTGGAGAAACTGCCGACCCTCCCACGTCATCAATCGCGACGTCTTTAGGAGAAACTGCCGACCCTACCTCGCTATCTGCCGACAACGGGTCCCCAGCGGTAGCAGAGGCCAACAAGCCCAACGAAACAGAAGAGTCCGGCGAGCCCTCGTAACATGCAGAACTGGGCGAGCCCGTGGAAGCGGCTGAAGCAGGGGACTCTAAAGAAACGGCAGAAGCAGGGGACTCGACGAAAACGTCAGGTGCGGGCGAGTCGACTGAAACGGCAGGTCCGGGCGAGTCGACGGGAACGGCAGGAGCCGGGCAGTCGACGGGAACATCAGGAGCCGGCGGGGTGGTGGAATCTTGTAGTGGAGTTACTATTGATGGTTTAGGTTTGGGGGGAGCCATTTCTCTTCCTCCTCGCTGCGGTAAATTGGGGTTCGGATTTGGGATATGTTCAGGAAATTGTGAAACGGGAAGGAGGTGACCGGGCGCCATTGCCACACGTGCGGCTTTTTATGTGTTACTCTTTGACACTTGTAACAATTCGGCGGCAATCACTATGCGCTGCAAGGGTTTCAAAATTCGAGACGTTTAGGGTCTGTTTGGCAACTCGTTAATACTTATACCACTCCTCACTTCCGCCGAGTCTGCCCGTAAAATAGGAAATGAATGACTTCCGATCTGTGAAGAAGTTCGGATTTTGGAGATGAAGATAGCCGTTTGTGCTTTCTTGTGCTTGCAGAAATCCCCGTTAAAACTTCCTCAAAGTACCTGTATATGTGCTTAAAAAACATTAACATTGCAACAAATTATCAAAAAGTCATTCCTTTCGATAAAAGATATTCTTTTGCTATTAGTAATGGAAATGTTCTTATGATCATCAATAAAGTAAAATAATATACCTCTTTAACAGTGAACCCAACTGTATAGAGTAGCGACGATGGAAAAATGACACTTTTTTTTTTTTAAATTGTAAATAGTATTTAGGCTTTTTTTTAAAGTAAAATTACAATTTGTATTGTAGTAGTATAAATACACATAGATATATATTTCCTATTGAAATTCAGTACATATAAATTAATAATACATACCCTTATATCTGAAAACCGGTACATGTAAATTAATAATACAAACTCCTATATAGTGGGGATTAAAAACTACAAATAAATGTAGTTCAACCACTCAATGGTTCAGTTCTCCAACCACTTGAGTCCAAAATACAATTTGTCCAAGTCTGTAAGTGAAAATTTCTTACGTTAGACTAATAGCACCAACAATTTTTTATGAATGTTTAATGTTGATTGTCATTTACATAGTCTCATTCTGGCGGTATACATATAACACGGTGTGGCACTATATAACCCATATGGCGTGCATGTGGTGTGCCCCAATACCCGCCGCATAGGTCATATGATGTCATATCGTGTCATATGTATAGCGCTAGATCAATTTTAGACATTTGCGTGCCCCTTTTTTTTGGGTCTAAACTTAAACTAATCGGACCAAAAATTATGCTTTTCAGTTTTGATGCTTCAATTATCCGAATTTGAAACCGAGAGTCCCAAACACTCAGGCCTAATCTTTGGGAGAAAAAAAAAGGAAGTTATTTGATACAAGGGGAGGGGAGGGATAAAGTGTGATTCAAACATAAACCTCCTGTGCGGAACGTTAATACCTAATCACTACCACACTTATTCAAATGAAAAATCAGGGATAATTAAAGAAAGAAATGGAAAGGGCAATTAATTATCAAGTTTTTCAATATTTGCTTTTTAAACGATTAACTGTTAAAGCAACCGTACAAATATAACCAATGTCAAAACTCACTGGAAAAAATAAATAAATAAATAAAGAGGCTTACAGAAATGTAAATTTCTCTGAATATTGTTAAAAATATTAATCTATTTTGCCAATATTTTTTTTAAACATGAATATCGTTAATAGTTCAAATTTCAAATCTGGTAAAACCATGCCTAGTCTAAAGTTCCCAAAATCTCAACATCAGCCTACTACTAAAAGAAAAAAATTTGTCGATAGTTTTACAATGTACTACTACTATTTTATTTGTCGTAGTTGATTAGCTGATTAGCTCCTTTAGATGATTTTGTGAGACTCGCTTTCACTTGAGAAATAAATTGCTACTAGCCTACTTGTATATAATCTATATATATATATATATATATATATTAAATGACAATTTGTCTTGCATAATTGTAATTTCATTTGGCATAATTAGAAAATATTTCCCGCTTAAAGCTCTATCTAGCACAATTGCTTATAATGTCATACTACATTAGTTGTCACTTTTAATAAAAAAATTGTTACAAATATAATAGTGAAGAATTGAACTCATGACTTACATGTTGAGTAACAACATACTTTTAAACCATTATTATACCGACTCTTTTATTTGTTAATAATTTTCATTTATATATTACTATTCTCACGTGTTTCCACTTAAAAAAATTATTATTAATCACGTATATATTTAAAGGCTAATTATATTGACACTACTTTTTTTTAATTAATCCCACTAATTTTTCAAATGTATTAAAATAATCAAAATTAAAATGACACAGATAACTATTTAATTCTTAACATATATAAATGTTTCTCTCCTCCTATATTCTTCCTATGACGTGCACCAGAAAAACCCTAATTAATCTATTTTAATTTTTATACTAAAAAACTATAAGAATCAAAAATAAAAATTTCTTTTATTTTGTACAAAAATAAATTATCACAAGTTATTACTGTAAATAATAAGTCACTTTTTCTGTAACATTTTAAGTCATTTTGTCTACACCGTCTTTAAATTCATAAACCATAAAATTGTATTTATGGAAGAAATAAAGACTCAATGTAATTAATGTTATAATTTCATACGAAAAGTAGAATTGACCAAGTGCATTCACCAATTCGGTTGGATGATAAACATGAGTGTGAATATTTTTCTTTCACTTTTATTTTAATATTAACTAACTTCATCTAATATTGATTAACTCAATTGAGAAGAAGAATATTATTTTGTATTGCTATCTTCAAGTTTATCTTCTCGAAATTCAAAAATTCCCACAAAAATCACACTTTATTTTTGGCCTATAGTTACCAAAAAATATATGTATATAGTGTGTAAAATTTATTCAGTTACAATGGTATGTCGGGAGGATAATTTCTTTTGGGTATGAAAATTTTTAAATGAATGGGTATCACATGAATCGGGTATATACATACACATATGTATTACTAGACTGTTAACTAATAATATTAAATAAGTTAGATGATATAAATGTAAAATATAGTAAAATATTAATCGAGCACATAAACAGATAACTATTAATATATTATTAATAAAATATTAATTTAACGTGTCAAATACTCAATTAAAAATGTATATTTACTGCTTTTGTTATGCAAATACAATGGTATGTATTTGTTCAATATTTTATATTCATTATTATTGAATTTTTTTTTAGAATTAGTCTTCAAAAAAAAAACACAGATGATAGATTTATAGTTACTATAATTCATTGTGATTCGATCATTTGATTGCTAATTATTATAATTTTATATAAGTTGGACATGTGAACTTGAATGACGTGTTTGGAGGGGGCTCAAAATATGGACACAGTTATGCAATTAAATTTATGCTCAATATTTAGACATTTTACTACAAATATCCAGTGGTGATTTGTGATTCACATATCAATTTATAATTCTAGACAATGCAACTAGTATATTGTACTTATTTATGACATGATGCTTAAAAAACAAACTTACACGTCAATTTTAATACTAGTGTACACTATAACTCTAATGATTGTCATTATAAAATCATGTTACTTTTTTAAGAATTATATTTATTATTTGCTAGATTAAAGTAATAATGTGATATTATGGGTATTTTCACAAAATAAAACGAAACATTATTCAGTTAAAAAGGGTATGTTTAAAGTACTTTCTTATATGAGTATGAAAATTTTTTATTTGAACGGGTATCGGAAGAATATGGGTATTTACATGCCTGAGACATATTGTTAAACTATTAACTAAGTAGTAATATATTAAATAAGTCAGATGATTTAAAAGTAAAATGCAGTAAAACATTAATCGAGTACATAAAAATGTAACTATTAATATATTATTAATAAAACATTAATTTAACGCGTCAATCACTAAATCAAAATTATATATTTACTGATTTAGTTATGCAAATCCGATATGTACATATCTGTGCAATGCGTGCGTGAGACTTCTTTTGATTCCACCACTGGCAATGACATTAGTGTTGTATGATATATTTTGGTATCTTAGTATCCCGTCTTTTAAGAGATTTCGTTTGTTGTATTTAGTGATAGTTATACTTTATTTTCATTTTCAGCTTTTCATCTAAGATAGACACGGGTATTATATAAAATATGATATTATTTTCTTTTACAATACTATAATGCAATCATGTATAAATACATACATGAATAAAATGGGTTATGTCATGTGAATAATTTTTGAGTTTTTCAGTATGAACTCATTCTAATTGACTATATTATCTTTTAATATTTTTGCTGGCTCTCTTTGCAATTCGAATTCTACTATCAAAATTTATTGTCAATGTGAATTATATGAATATCTTTTATTTTATCAATTATTTGAGATATTCTTTTGTTTCTGTTATCACTAAGGAAACAAGAAATATAAATTATGGCAACGTTAATTGTATCAAATCACTGAATTTTTACTTCACTTGCAAATAGATAAATGATATTTAGTTGTCAATAATTAGATCAAAAACTTTAATTTAATAGGAATTAGGTGTCTCCACTTTAATTATCAACAATTATATCATTAAAATTATACGTAATTACACGAAGGTTACTTTGTTAACGCTATATTACCTCACCATCATCAAATTATAGTCCCAAATAATAAGAAAATGATTACTCTAAATGACACATTTTACTGAAGAGGAAAAAATCGAATAGAGTTCACAAGGCATTTGACGTCTATCTTGACATATAATTTTAAATAGATTTTAACCAATTGTCGTGCATTACCGGGGACGGACTTACATTATCACCCGTTGGTGCAATTGCACCCACTGAACTTTAGGGAAAAAATTAATAATAAATAAATAAATTTGTTTACTTCCACATTAAAATCCAAAAAAATATTTAACTCAGTTCGTTACTCAAGACTAATAGATAATAATCTAACTCAATTACCTAAATACTCTCATGTTTGCCATATTGTCCATTTCATTAATTAAATTGAAGTCTCATTTCTCAAGAAAAGTGTCAGACATCCCAAATAGGATAGGAGGAAAAGCTTTCGACAATTTTTGTGGCAAAAGTCCAATGAAATTTTAACATTCAACACTGTAGAGATAAATTATCGGCAACTGTGACTCATGAATGGCGGCCCTCACGCTCAGGTTCTCTATTTTTCTCGTCTACTCTTCTATTTTAATGGCTATTCTTAAGTGCTTTAGGGTTTTGGTGTTCAGTACAAAGGATGATAGACGGGTATCTTGGCATTTTTTTCTTCGATTTTTATTTATTTTATGTATGGCTTGCTTAGTTGCTTTGGTGAATTAGTGTATTACATCATTTAGTTGTGTATGTTGAAAAAGATGTATTTTAGGAAATTGAAAATGAGGCCATCATACAATCAAAGTATGAAAAATCGTAGGAAACAATTCTAAAAGATTGGTAAATTATATTCATCGCTATTTTAAAATTGTACTTTTCCTGTTTCGCACTTACTGAGTACAAATTCTATCTCCGTCTTTGTACATCACAGACATGATCATATTATTATTTCATCATATTCTAATAATAAATTCCACTGAAAATCTTTATAAATTTGAATTCTTGAATGTGATATGATACTCTAAAATTTTCGACCATAAGTTAAAGTTAAAGATCAGTATTCCTGGTATATTGTTATGGATTTTTTTATTATTCGACTATATTGTGTAGTTGCACGAGACTTATAATCTCAAGATATAGAGATCGCATCATTTAGGTAAAAATTATATCTAGATCAGATACAAGTGATAAATTTTTTATTATAAGAAAGACTTTGATACTATTTGACAAGACTTCCTTTTACAGTACAAATTACATTTGTAAATGTCATTATTTTTATATTCTTTTATGACATCAAATATTTAAATTTTTATTAAATTACTCTTGATATATGACTCTTTCACTAAATCTCTACCCATACATCGTATAGGTGAAAAATCTAGTAATATAATAGGTTTATAACACTTTTGAGAGGAGTCCTGAAAGTGTTAGAAAATTTCCAGTGTTGTAATACACAACATTTTACAACTTCCACGCATCTCCTATGAAATTACACAAGTGTGCTAGAACACATCTTCTATGTCCAATAGACAATTTGGCAAGAAGGCTTCAAAGATCAAGTCTTTGTCTCTGTTTATTTAGACACAGTCGAGTCACTTTCCTTTGTCGGCTTTTCATTACGCTTTTGGATCTTCCTAATGCAGAACATAATCCAGGTGTAAACTTCAAGCAACAGAGTAATGGCTACTAAGGTGCCAAGCACTCCTAGATATGCCTTTCTCCAAGCATTCTCTGGCCTCAGAATTGCAATCCCTTTAAATATGTTAATGCAGATGATTATCAGCACAGCATATCCCACAAAATGATGATACATGTTCCAATACTGCCGGAATGAAGCTTTCCGCCCCGGCTTAAACAGGAATGTAAACATCTGCATGTGAATTAGATCATTTACGCGAGTTTATCAACGTACTTTTTGGTCACATAAATTGAGATTATTGAAGAGAAGAAGGGGAGAATTTACTTGAATAGTTGTGACAGTAAAGATAACCATGGCGAAAGTGCCATGTGTAGTATAAACATAGTACTTGGATTTTCTTCCAAGCCAAAGACCGATAGCCCATCCGGCCGAACCAATAAAGTATCCAATAGTCTGGCAACAGGAGTGGAAAGCAAACAGCGAGGAGCGAAGATTGAAAGTTCGGTGGTACCGCGCAATTATCACACCGGCAGGCAGAAATGTTCCCCATCCCACAATGTTCAATATCCCATGAACCTGTTTGCACATATACAGATTGATCATCGGAAAATGATATAGAACTAAATGGCTGTTCCATAAGAAACCAAGCTTGTGATGTAGAGAAATTGGTCACTAACATAAGTGGCAGTAGAGGTGGACACATGTTTCTTTCTTATTGGGTCACATCATGAGGTTGGTTTATTATAAAACCAGTTGTCTGATTCTAGATCATTTTCATATATTGAATGAAGAAGAAATCATGGAAGTAAAGTATATGGTAATGTAGTTCATCATGATTGATCAAGGATGGAGTTAGCTTACGGTTCTTAAGTAGGCGCGTCGATTACTGGATAAAGATTTGACCTGATCAGAGTTCAAATCTATAATTTCTGCACCGTCGAAGTTATGGATTGTGGTGGGATGCATTTTGGGCTGCTTGTCAACTGTTTCGTCCCCAATTTGCCAGACGATGTTTGTTCTCGAGCTATTGTACTCCGGAGGAAGATAAATTGTTGCTGCTATCACATAATACCCAATTGTTTCCATATGAATGAAGGTGCAATTTGGAACATCCAAGCCCAGATGGTCAACCGGGAGAAGTGGGCACCCCAGCTTTGTACCAATAGTAATGTTGTATTTTAAACATCCTGATGAGCCATTTTCGTACTTGACGCCAACGAGGGCTCGAGTCCCGACCATGTGGGGTCCGATTGGGTTCAGCCCCCAGGCCAGCCATCCGGTTGGCCCGTCTAACTTGGCTCCGAACGCAATGTCAAGTCTCCTGGACCTGTTGTCGTAGTTCCATCCAAATTGGGCTCCCAATACTTCTTTGTGGCAATGCTGCTCAATGTTTATCTTCTCTGCCTCGATGCGGAAATCAGAGCAGATCGGAAGAGCGTCCGGCCATTTGCAAGCAAAGGACAAAGCAAAACCAAAGTAAAAACAAAGATTAATCTAAAATGAAGGAAACTGATGAGGAGACCCATGTTTTAGGTACTTGTCTCCCCTTCTCCACTGGTTTGTTGGACTTCAAACGTATTTATATTACATGTATAATAATAATAATTAGTCAAGTACAAGCTTAGTGGAGTTTAGAACAAGTTATGCATCCTAATCTGCCTTTAGTTATTCTTTAATTTTGATTTTCTTGTGTTTGGACATAAATAGATGCCATTCTCATATTCTTAAATTTAAAATAAAATAAAGTCAGTTATTTTGATGTTGTTGAGTGAGAAAGTACCATGAATCAAAGGGCCCATGGCTGCAGCCTTATGCAGTAAGAAATGCATCATCCAGCTCTAAAGTAATGATTTGAGAAATATGTAAGATGACTCTTTTAACCTCAAATGCCAAAAGACGTATATTAGAAACAGGACATGAATCAACAATAAGCTCATGGAAACACTTCTTTCATACTTCCGATATCGTATATGAAAGATTATTCCTTTCTAATTAGAACTTCTGAACTTGACCTTAACAAGGAGCTAGTATAAAGTAGGTATAGATTATTTCAATTTGTATCGTACCAAATGATCTGTTATGTGAATACACACATGGGGTCCTTACCATTATGAATAGAAATCTCTCACAACATTGATCAGCATTTCTTTGGTGTAAACTTTGGAATATGCTCAGTTACGGCTTCTCAATTATGGATGTTTGATTCTCTTTATAAAAACACATTGTGCTCTTCCGATCTCTGATTTGACAATTACTCATTTATAACCACGAATTTCAAAATTTTATTAAATCTACACTACTCATTTCACCTCATTATAATTCAATTTGAATGAATAGATTCAAACAGCCACTGGCATGGATGAAGGGTCGTAGGAAAGATTTCTTCAGCTAGCTCATCAAGCTTTCCGTTCGAGATTGGAGAAAGAGAAGTAAGTTGTCAATAAGGAAGGCTTCTTTTGAAGAGTGTGAGGAGCTAGCCGGTACAAGTAGACCACTTCTTTGCCCTTAAAGTGCAGGATGTGCAGCACATATCCATGTCACAACGGCTTAGCACCCTCAAGGACATGCCACGAGCTGCCCTGGGAGCTACATAGGCCTAAATGGCCTCAAAAGCATGCCATGGCAACCCCATGCCCATTCCATGAAGGACAAAATGCCCTAATGGCTGTCATGATCACCTTGACAGCATTATGCATATACCGTGCCTTGGCGCTCATGGGACATGCCATGGCAATCAGCAATCTAATGGCCAAAGCTCAAACCT
>CAVNYN010226968.1:0-47082 GCA_963692815.1 Nyctanthes arbor-tristis
CTCTCTCTCTCTCTCTCTCTCTCTCTCTCTCTCTCTAATATTCTTATTTGTATGTATATGTTGGCTGTATGCTGCTTGTAGTTAGCAGAATGTGTAGAGCTCTGTGTCATTAATTTGTAGTTTTACGAGCTACGGATTAATTTTTAGGGAAAAGTATATTATATACTAGCTCAGTCCCACAAAGATAGTCTAATAATTATTTTCACGTAGATTAAGAAATAATAGTTAATATAATTGAAACATTAAATTTTACTTTATTTTTTCATATATACCCTTAAAACTCATTAATTGTTTGAAAGATTTTCAATGCATAAGTAGTTGAGTAACAATAATTAATTAAGGGCACATATGAAAATGAAATATTAAATACATGTTTAATATGGTAAGTGGTTTATCTTTTTGGGACAGATGAAATCGGAATAGTGGACCATCTTTTTAAGACAGAGGTAGTATGTATATAGTAATTAATGTCAATTAATAACACGATCTTGAGCTTTGGAAGTCTCGCACTCTTACCAGTAGCCAGCACACTTGTTATGTCAATTTTCTGAATAGAAGGAGAGATCTGTTTATTGGTCCGTGTAATATATTGACATACATTATAATAATATCGTTTCAACTCGTTAGTACGCATTAGTGCTCTTTCGAAGGTGTATATTTGTGCTTGTTTTCTTTTTGTGCTTTATTTTTGACAGTATATCATGTTTTGAAGTTCATATCATCTAACTTTTGTCACTTAATTAGTGAAGGTGTAACACGTGATTTTATTTTTTTTTTAATAAATAAATTTAGTCATTGATGCAAAGGTGGTGAAGTTCTATATCATGCATACATGTGCTTTCAGGGTGTTTTAATACTAGGCTGAACTCTTTTTCTACCAAGTTTCACCATTGAATTTAAAGAAAATTATTTTTAGTTCTATTTTGTTTTGAAATAGTTGTCACGCGGTTTAAAAAAAATGTAATCATAATGAATATATATATATATAATTATAATACAAAATATCATTTTTTTGGGAAAAAAATAAGGGTCACATGAAAGGGATGTAAATGTTTCTTATTATAGTTTACAGCAAGGCTTATATTATAATTTGATACACAACTTATTCGTCATTTCCGTTGGTATATGTAAAAGATACATTTATATATATATGACCGTAAACTCAATTTCAACCGTATATTTAATTAATCCGAGTTATGAATTCCACCGCCACTCATTTTGAGAGAAGTGTGCGGGAACTAAAAGCTTTTGACGTTCCATTTTCTTTTCTCTCTCTCTCTTTTTATAATTATTATTATTTTATGATGTGTGTTTAATAAAGATCTGGAAGTGAAAAGGGAATTACCTTTATGGCTGAATTTTGATAAGGAATATATCCATAATGATTACAACATAATTAAAAAGTTACATTCCTCAAAAATAAAGAAGCAAATTGCATGTTTGTAGGGCCAATTACCATCGATTTTTGTCAGAAAAAGGCTCCTCAATTCCCGAGTAGCTACCTTTCAACTCATACAAATCAACCCGTGACTCTCTCCCTGCAAGTTGTGTTTGTCTCCCCGGGATATGTTTCTTACCATGGGAAAAGGAACCCAAAAAAAAAAAAAAGTGATATGTTACACTATACGTTGGTTGAATTAGGGGTCGTTAAGTTGAGAACAAACACTTGAAAGTATGGTTCAAATATGGCACTGATTACTCATAGTTGTGCAAAAATAAATCGAGCATTACCTGAAAATTTAAATAATTAATAAGCATTAAGCGAGATATAGAATAGTTCATTACTTCAATTTTCCCGGCTAATAAGAGTAATCTTCAAATTTGTGAGTTGTGACCAAACTATATATATAATTTAGTTAAATGTACGATGGGGCTACTTCAAATTAAATAATAAAGCATAGTACTTCAATAAATAAATAAAGCCTGTATATCGTTATCGTAATTTTATTTATAAAATTGGAGAAGAAATATATTATTATATAGTAAAGTATAAATATAGAGAATATAACTGCTTTTGGCTTCATTCACTTGGATTACTACAACATAAATTATTCTTCTTCTTCGATGTCTCGTGACCTACACATCACCCCCTCAACTCTCTCTCTCTCTCTCTCTCTCTCTCTCTCTCTACGTACATACACGTTGCGAGTTTTATTTATTTATTTTTATTGTTACTTCTAGTCTTCTAGTAACATGCATGGCCCGCCTGTTAGTAACATATAGTTATTCTTCTACTTTGAAAACGCAATACAAGTACATATAAATTGACTAATATCAATTACGGCTAGTAGCTAAGTGATTCTAATTCATCGAATCTTCATTCTATAAGTGAAATTAACCATACGATACTAATTACTACATACATTGCAAAGATAAAATCAAAGCAAACCGAACCAAAACAGAAAGTTGTAATAACTCATTTATATGTGATTATTATTACCGGGTAGAGTAAAAGAGGCAAACCAAATTAACCTATATGCCTGTCTATATATCAATGCACATGCACACGTGGGGACAGACGGGTCCCACAACAGTATATAATGGACTGAGGGTTAATTTGATAAATATTAAATAATAATAATGTGCGAATCCGACTACATACGACATGTGATCCATTCCATGCATAATAGTTTCCTCTTCCCTTCCCTATGCACGTTGTAGCACTTGGTATTAATTACTCCTCTTATAATTCCCTAATAGATTCTTCTTGTGTCTCGCGGCCAAGATGAATCCAGTTCGGTTTAGTTCAATTTGGTTCGGTCCGCTGGTGAATGTGTTCAGAATTAGTTTTCTTTTCTTTTCGTCCTGTGATGGCACAGCCTGAGACGGGTTGAGCTTAGAATTTCCATTAGCAAGCTAGTTTTTGCTTAGGGGTTTTACACATCACACATTATTTTTCCACCTTTATCCGAATTGATGGAGCTTTATGCAAATATGTTTCTCTTTTTCACTTCAATACAACATTCGAGATTGAACTAGAATGATTTAAAATTTTGACTTGACCCAACCAATTGGACCAATCCATCTACCGAATTTTGCTTGCCCCTACATTGTGAGATCGGATATTAGTATGGGTATTTTTATAATTACTGAAAAGAATTTTTAGTTGAAAAACGATGCTACTTAAAACGCGTTATAGTGTTACATTTTCAAGGTACCTATAATAATATATAGTACATAGAGTATAAATTAGTTGCCCTATTGCGTAATTTTGGGGTCGTCGTAAGAGTCCCTGCCGTCTCTAGTTCACATTTGTAACTATCTTATACCGACAATTTTGATACCTTTTTCAACCCAAATTGTAATTAAAAAGTGAGAAATGATAATTATATACAAATGTATTCACGTGGACCCTTGACAATGACATAATGTATCAAATTATTATGGGAAATTATGATTTTTAATTATAGCCTTTTATTATTTTTTAAAGGTTCGTAACCGTGTGTTAGCTGATTAAACGCTTCTGGTTAAATAGTTTGCATGTTTTCAGAAGAGAGACAAACTTTACACATTTATTAAACGCTTTTGATTAAAAGCTTATGGTTAATTAATTGGTGTACTTGTCGACTTACTTCTAGTTTGGCCATATACGATGCCTAACAAAATTGTTAGAATTTTCTATTAAAACTACAAAATGGAGATCGCCGATATAAAAAGTAAGAATTCACTTCTGAGCTCATGAATGACAAGTGAATTCTTGTTTTTTATAACTACTAAGAGATCACCACATGATTCCATAGAAAAATTGTAAAATTGTATATCCTTTCTCATATATTGCATTGTATCTCAGGTTTAGATTTTCAAGTTAAGATAATTCTTAAAATGCCCAACCCGATGTTCGAGCAACTGTGAGGGATAAATGAGTCTAAGTACGGTACTAGACAAACGACTACACGAAAAAACTCACTTTTACTAATGGGTAGAGTTGTTAGAAGCACGGGATTTCGACTTCACTTTTGCTTTTTCCCCTCATTGTCCTTGTTCTTTTTCTTTTTGGAGCTTAACCACGCAAAGGGGCCTCTCTCTCTTTATTTATATATATATATATATATATATAACGGGGATGTAACGGGGTCAGCCGAATTTCAGCCAAATTAATTTGCACTCAGTATAATTTTCTTCTTTTTGGGGGCGGGGGCGGGGGGTTTGTGGGGAGGAGGGCGGGGGTTTTAAGGAGCAAATTATGACTTTTCCAGTGGCTAGCTATATAGATTGGAACGTATATATATGTAACATTAAAATAAATAAATAATTTTGACTGGAACCACTGATAGACAATTAAATTCACGTATAATTTTTGATACATGTAGAGAATAATCCAATACTAACTTTCAACTTGGTTTAGGCTTCCTTCATCTTTATATATATTCCTTCAAACAGTTTAGCTTGCTAGCCCTTTGGTAAGGATTAGAGTTAATTGAACTGAACTAGCTAGGTATGGTTTTGGAATTCATATATATAAGGGTTTATATTTGGACTCACATCTCGTTTGATATTTGTGTGATCAATAATATATTTTGTTGAAACAACCCGTTAATATGTTTTCTATTTTTCATTTTTTTTTTCAATTGCTTTTCTTTCGTTTACCCTCATGTTTTCATTATCATTGTCAAACATCTTTCTGCATCTAGACAATTTTTTACTGTTATTTTATCATTATTTTAAAATTTTTTCTACACCGATCTCTCTTATTTTTCACTCTTTCCCTTTTCCTTCATTATTTCTTCTCATTAATTTTTAAATTAAGATAATCATCTTCTTTATATCTCTTTCTTCCACATCACCTCCAATCCACATTATTGTGCGTTCGAGATGCTCAGTATGAGATCTTAAGATCACTAGTGTTAAATAAACAAGTTTTAAAATAGTGTGTAAAAATTAAATGAGTTGGCAATGTTTTATTAGTCGGATAGTTTATATAAGATAATGAGAAGACAATAAAGTGGAATAGCTGATCTCAGTGTGAGATCTTAAGATCACCAGTCTTAAATAATAATGAATCTTAAAATGGACAAGAAATGTAGGATTCTTCGAACTTAGAGTAACACGGTATGTCTCTCTTGGCTGGGAGCTATCGGCAGGTAAATAGAATATCACAGTTAGGACATATATATACCCAATCCGTGGCATGTAGGTTCAAGGCTAATTAAGCGATTACACAGGTAGTATTCACATACATAAACATACAAATAACATAAACAAATGTAAAAAAACCTTTATATAAAGAAAAATGCTATTTGATACATGTGCCGTGTATACATATTACGTTCCTATAAAAAAGTTTATTTTTTAAATGCTTTTAAAATTAGTTATCTGAACTCTTACAAAAAAAAAAAGCTACCTAAACAGAAGGTAAAATCAAATTATGTATTTTTCCCTATTAGTTCGTATTTGTATTATTTTCTGGTATACAGAAATTTATTTATCTCATGGATTTTGTAATAGAAAAACCTATCGACACGACGCTCTTCCGATCTTGAAATTCTATTGATCAAATTTCGCGTTGGGGATACCAATCCTACAAATTCCATTAAAAATTGACCGAAATCTATGGTACAAAATTCTATAGAACCTGACGGATTTTGTGAAATTCTATTAAAATTCATGAATTTCATAAGAATCCATATAACTCAAAAATTCAATCAAATTCCATGTTGAATGCACCCCCTGACAGAAACTCTCCGAAACAAAAAAAAAAAGAGAAAAAACAAGAAAAAGGGAAAAACAGAAAGAAAAACAGGGGGAAAAAAGATAGCAAGTAAGCTAGTTATGTGTACTATTGTTAGTTGTTAACAATGTATGCATGTTACGCGTAGAGATGGCAAAACGCCTGTGTTCGCACTCAGCTCAAGCTCGCAACTGATTAGCCTAAGCTTGCCGATTTGACATTTTGTTGGCACATGCGAGCTGAGCCTGGGCCAGCTCAAAGGTAGCTTGTGGACTTATTATTTTGACTAGCTACTCGCGAAAAGCCCGTTTGAGGCGAGGAGAGGCTAGCAGAGCCTAGCTGGCTCACTTTTTCGCATCCTGTGTTCGCACTTGGGCTCACCGGGAGCTTTTAGCTCACGAGTCAATTTGCCAACCCTAGTTACGTGTGTAATAAGTTTTGTTATGTATATAATAGTTTATGTTACATAAATTACATTATGTAACATACTATGTTATATAAAGTTAGAATAATGTTACATTCTTTACTACATGAATTAATACATATAACAATTTATATGTTTTAAAAAGGAAAAAAATAAAAGAAAAAGGAAACAAGAAAAGGGGGAAAAAGGAAAAAGGGAAAAGGAAAAGTAAAAAAGAAAGAAAAAATTCTAGTAGCCCGGTGCTGCTTATCAAAATACAGTAACCCTATGGTCGTCGGCGGCCGAGCGGTGGCCACCAGCTACCGGGCTTAGGGATGGGTTGGGTGGTGTTGTGGGGGTGGGGGTTTACAAAATATTATTAAAAAGAAAAAATAATAAAAAAGTATTAAAAAAAAAGTAGATATGGAAATGGTTTAGAAAATTAAGAGGAAGATATAACTTCCCAAAGAAATAGTTGTTAGTTGATTTTGGGACATTGTAAAGCCCAACTTTTCAAAGCCCATCAGCAGTGTGTGAGAACAAACAGAAACCGGGCCTATGCTACCTAGTTCCTCAGTCCTCAACCAGTCTGGCCCATGAGAACAACGGTTCAAGAATGACTGAAGAGAGCCCGTGATGTATCTCTGGATAAAGACTCTAGCGAGCCAGCGAGGTAGTTTGGGGTGTTAACCAATTTGCTATAGACCATTACCATTTCAAATTACGAGATGGCTTCAATTTATCTAATTGTGCCCCACAGAACGGTTGTATCATTTACAACACCTAAATATATTCGATAAGTTCACCTTCAAAGTCTCATGTAGACGCATCTACAACCAACACAAAATCATTCAATAGAACACAAATTGAACAGAAATTGGAAACTGTTAATCCACCTATTTAAACGCGACCAACCCTATATTACTTGTAAAAGTGTTTTAAGTACCATCTTATCGAGCTACAAACTCAAGGCTTCTACGATAAAGGCCCAGAAAAGAACAAAAAGGAGAAATGACTTAAATAAAAACGATTTGAACAAGGAAGAAGATTATGTCAAAATTATTATATGGATAGTGGCAGAGAGACTAGTTGTATACCACTCATTAAGTTACTCAAAAAGCATATATATTGGGTTGAAAATGGGCACTATATATGAAAGTTACACCCTTCTCTTTACACACCGACCAACAAACTGCTCCAGATATACTAACATTTGCTCAACCTCATCTCTAGCTTGGCTTTCATCGAAGTCCAAATCATCTAAAACCGATCGAGCATATGTGCTTCAGTGGCTAGTGGTTACCAATAGTAAGCTACGGCCTGTGATCGTAATAATAAAAATAGAAATAAATTAAAAGTATAGCTATAAAATTGTATATATTCATATTCATTGAAAGAGACACCCTTGTATTATAAGGGCGAACTGAAGAAATTGATTGCAATTGATACCTACCTGATTCACTGCACTAAGAAAATTGATTTCTCTTGAATTGAATTCTAATTTAGTGCAACTAGTGATCGTTCAAGCACATCACAAAGCCTAGAACCAAAATAACTTTCAAACTTAAAAAATTATTATATATACATATATTTATACAAGGGTCGAAGGGGAGGGGAGGGGAGGGAAAATTGGGGATGATAGATGTGGTTCCAACTCGAGACGTTCAGCCTCAAATATGAGTATCTAATCACTGCAATATATATTCCAACCGCAAACTTGAAAAGATATTGTCATATCATGTTTGGTTGCATTTGTTTTTCATGAAAAATGTCAAATTCAAAGGGAAAAAATTCCATCCTTGTTGATAGGAAAAGGAAATGAAATTTAAATTACGGGGTACAATCCATTTAAGCATATTTGACACATTTTCCATGAAATTCAATTTTCACCTTCCCAGAGTATTCCATACCACACTATTATTGAATCTCAAATTGCTAACTTGAGGTGAGTGTGTGACATATATACCATTCAGTGTCTAACAAATAATTTTGTTAAATATTGCGTGGTATATCTATACTGTGTGAGCGTGTATTGTATTCCTCTAAAAAAAGAGTTTAAATATCAAAAAGAAAATGAGAGTCATATTAATATTTTGGTGCGGTACAACTTAAGTCTAACAATTTAAAATAATAAAAAAAGTGGAAGAACTCCATAGTAGAAGAAGGATAGGATCGTTGAATCATTGGGAAGAGTATCGTTGTCATCTGATATTAGAATTCCAAACTTCTAAAAGTTTGAGATTTTACGACAAAATCAGATCGTTTTATCATTTGCGAATCATAAAATTGTAGAATCGTAAGACCTGGATTGAGAGCTTAACAACCATCCATGTTGGTATACTATTTCTCGATTGTCATCCTAAATCTATTTTAGACATTGTTAGTTGATTGGATTTAACTATAACTAATACAGTTTCAAAGTTTTGCCACATGAAATCATAAAATAATGGCTTACAACAAAAGTAATGGGTCATGGTAAAAATTTTGAAATATAACAATAATGATAGTTGAATCCAACTACAATTAGTTGTCAAACTGTAAATATTTTATAGCACTAGTAAATGATATTGTATAGGAAATTTTTTAAAGAAATAGATCATGTTCGCTCATGCGGTGCAAATCTAACAAAAACAGCTCCACAAATCTAAAAATGAAGTATAATTTATCTCCTTAGAAAGACCATACTTTATATAGCATAATCCACTAACTCTACATCATAAATAGAACAATTAAAAAATAAATAATTATCCCCTTTTCTGTAAGTTTCAATTGTCAGTGACACAGAATTCACATCCGCGTTAATAGATTGTGCTGAAAATGTATTATCCATTAGCGTCAGAACATGATTATGCCAAACGTAACCCAAATAATAATAATAATAATAAAAATAATAATAAAGGCCAAAAATGGTGCACATTTTTCAGGTTGCACCTTGGTGCTTCCATTTCTGCGCTAGGATTCTAGATGTTCCCCTCTTTTGTCTAGTCTAGCTACAAAAAATCTTTTCATTTTAAGTGTTAATACATCATCTTTATAATTTGGTTCCTATATATATACACACATATATAATCAAATAAAATTAAATGAAAAGAAATATGAATTTTTTTTTGAACATTCAGAAAATTAAAATAGCAAGTTATAAGAGTATGCAAAAAATAAATAATAATAATAAAAAGTATGCCTAGGTAGCTTTCTATTTTCATTTTCAAACAAAATTTTTTCAAACTAATCAAAAAACGCATAGCATGGTGTAGTTGGGTCGTGATTGCCTTCCTTATGTTTGGCCCCATGCTTGGCCCCACTTCAAGTAGGAGGGATGTGGGTTGTGGAGGCACTCATGGGAGAAGGCTAAAAAACTAAAATGCCACGCCCGTTTTATTTTTATTTGTTAATTTATTTATTAATAAATTTTTATTAATTGATAATAATAGAATTAAATTTCAAAATATATTTAATAAATAAAAAAATAAAAATGGTTAGAAAGCCTGCCCTTGCCTCGTTGGCATGGCTTCCTAGTCCATATACTGCGGCTGGGCGATTTTTATCATCTGAAATACTAATTACAACAAACTTCAACCTCTCAACTTACAAAAACTACTTTTATTTAATAGAAATATATATAGATGGTAGCAATTAGCATGCAAAATTTATACGGATTGGTTATGGAATCAGCCAACTGGCAGGGCGGTTAATTGCCGGGCTATGGGGCCTCGTTTGTGTCATCCACTTGTGTCGTAAAGAACAAGCAGACGGTGTTTGAAAATTTCTCGCAACTAGCAGTGAGTTAAACTTTACAATTTTTTTTAGCAAATAGGTCAAAAATTAAATAAAAAGAAATTCACTTTTCGAGCCTCACATAATCGAATAAAAAAGTCACACATTATCGTATTTATTATTATTAGTAAAAATAATTCATATGATGTATAACCTTTTCTATTGAACATCACATACGATACTGCCGTAAAGTGATCAATATGCGCCCATAATTAAATTTTTTTTCAACCAAATGGGCTTAATGAACCTAATCTAAACTTTTCAAAAATAAAACAATGCAGAGAAAATTAGCACGAATTGACAAACGAGTCCAAATTTTTTACTTAGAGTGAAGTTTTGCTTTCTACATTATATTCTCCAATTTTGTTAGATGGTCCTATTCACCTAAATTCCCCAAATATACCCAAGATATTAATTTTTGTTTTTTTTAAATTTATTTCATAAAATTTGATTTTTTGGAAAACATATAAATGAAAAATGAGAAACAATTGTAGATATACATGAAAATTTATTTTTAACGGGTGAATATGTAATTGAAAATGAGTCTGAGTAAATATTTATTTCTTAAACAGTTCTTTTTAAAGTAAGGATGTTGACTCAGTTTTAAAATTTTTGTGTTTTTAAACTATGCAAACTCTGTAACACTTACTGACGTATGTACTTTAAAATTTTAGATTTCTCAATATGTTATTAATGTTAGTAACTTTAAAATTTTAGATTCCAAGATTTCTCAAATATTATAAATAATTATAGGGGAAGAAAATTGAACCATGAATTGACGGTTGTCAACATTTTTTTTTTTTTTTGATACAATGGGATGATAGGGGAGGGGAGGGATAAAAGGGGTGGAGGATAGAATTCAAATTTAGGACTTTGGTCTTAGAACGTAAATACTTAATTACAGGGAGGGATAATAGGGTTGTCAACATTTTTTATACACCTATCATCCTCCACTTTGTATTTATTTATTTTTTATTATGACTCCTTTATCTAATACCACTGCAAGAATCCACTCACCAGAGGCTTGGCCGATTCATGAGTCAAAATTGTATTCTATATTCACCGTTTCGTTCAAGTAATCTCTCTCTATACTCCTCCGTCTGTGTCGTTTCCATGTGGGTCTATTCTATCTATATATGCGCCCATCTCAATTGATCATTCATCTGAATCGTCCGACCATCGATCGCAGAAGGTTAGTTTGTTTCTTTTTCCTGGCGAAAATCCATTTGATCGTTCATTTGGATGTGAATTTTCCGATTTTTTGGGTATATATTCGTTGCTTGTTTTGGGGTTTATTCGATTTTGTTTCTGCTTTTTCTCCGATTAACCCCCTTTTTGTTTCATCTTCTGTAGAAACTTTTCTTGGCCGGTCTTCCTTTGTTTCGATTAATGGAGTTAGCATGACTTTTTAGTTTATATTCCGTTTTTTAAAATAAATGATAAAATATATGTTCGTGATCATGCAGGAATCTGTGCATCTTTGTTGCCTACCTCCGTTTTTCGTTTTACATTTTTTAGTTGTTCATCAATTGTTGTTTTTCGTGCTTCTGTCCCGTTATTTTACCGATAACCGCGGAAATTTATTTTTCAATGTGCTCAATTTTTTTGGGTCGGTATTTTCCCTCTATAATTATGTTGTTTTTGGGCTTGAGTTTTTATTTCGGCAAAATACATATTCACATGGGCAATCTATGGTAACTTGAATTAAACGAACGTCTTTCCTAGATTGCTTTAGTATGGCACCGTTAGTAAATTAAATGTTTGGCTTGCATCTTTTCCTTTTCTTCGGAATTTAGTTCTTCTTTTTTTATTTTTATTTTTTTATTTGTGATTTTCCTCAATTATGTTCTCGTCTGGTTACTTGTATTTTGCTTAGTTAACATGTACCTGAAGACCAGCTTTCTGAACATCTGTTCTGATAAAAAGCATACTAATGTGAAGATACTTCATTCATCACTTTGTTTTCTTGACCATTACCATTTGAGTTACTAACTAAATATTTGAGTGAACATATAGGTCATTGAAGGTGGATTTCTTGTTTGATGGAAGAATAAACTATATACTTGTCATCCTGTAACTTTTCTTTCACATTTTCATGAGCATTAGTAGAGAGAGACTCTTTTTCCGGTTAGAGACAACACACTACACTCCATTTTGTGGTAAGGGAAATAAACCCTCCTTCCCCACCCCTTTCCATATAGAAACACCTTTTCTTTTTCCTTTTTCTTTTTTCCTTTATTTTTTATTTTTTTATTATTTTTTAATGATGAATAATTGATCAATGTTGGGTCTGCAAAGACGCTGCTTATCATTTATAATGTTAAGCATCTTTTAGGCTAAACTACCATTATTTCTTGATAACGTTGCCTTAAAAATCAAATGGACTCAGCTCAGCACCACTGTTTTGACTTAGATATCTAGAGTCCAAAAAGGAATTCTGATGACTTGGGAACTTCTCAGTGAGTCAACAATTGAAATGCCATTTTTATATCTGTGTAGAAAGTCTTTGCTCTCTCCCCCTCCCTCCCTCCCTCCCTCCCTCCCTCCCTCCCTATCTTCCCCCTCTCTTCCCCCATTATGTTTGCTCAGATTAATCCATGATCATTTTTTTCTCTTTTTCATTTTTTCACGGTCTCTTCCCTAGGTCTGATGCTCAGTCACCATATTTGCTGTTTTTTTTTTGTAACTTCAGAACAAATAGGCTTAGATCTTTTGACCTTGCAGGCAAGGGTTGCTGGAACTAGTGGAGGATTTGACCTTTCTAAGAATGTATTTATCTAGTCAATAGTCCAACCTTAGGCCTTTCCAAGTTTCCTGATCCTGTGTTTCGGTACATAATTGTGCGTCATCTCGTTTGCATTTATTCTGAACATGAGTTAGTGAAGCCTGTTGCAGTTAAAATGTCTCTACGGTTAGACTCTCTCTCTCTCTCATCCTTGCTTTCTCTTCCAATAATTGTTTTTAACACCAAAGTTCCTTAGAATAGATCAGCCTTTAGCTATTGCTTGTAGTTTAATACTCATAACTAATAAAATGTTCTTTACACTGCTGTGACTTGGTACTGGTGGGGTATGAACAAAATATTCAATTCCTGGTTGTGTACGTCTTTTGGGGCTCAGCAAGAGTTTAATTTTGGAGAATCTCGGATAATCACCAGTACCCTAGCCACATTTAGGACACGTTTAGTGGATAGCTACTTAGTCTCACTAACATGAAGAATCTGAATTACATATGGTATTGCAGGCACTTTTTTGTTCTATCTGGATGACTGGTGTACAGATTTGATTTGATATCTGCTGTTCCCTTCAAGAATCATTAGATTGACCTGCCACGGTTGCACTGTCTTTGTGCATCAGCCTTTGAATTGGACAGACAAATATAGGATATTGTGTTTTGTCATTGTTGGCAGAACGCTATAATGTCTTGCTTTGGAATTCATTGATCACTGAACATTCTGCTCCAACGATCTGGTGTTCCACTGCAAATCCCTGCAGTTAAATAACATTAATAATTTCTTGTTTTTCTGCTCCAACGAAATGAGGATCCACTGCATACCCCTTGCAATTAATTACAAGGATGGACATTTTGTTGATAAATAATTCCAGATGCATTTTGGTGTTTGGGGGTATCTTTGGAGTGTGGGGACTGGCAAAATATTTAACTCCTTTTCTCATAATGCTGGACGAGTGTTGCTGGAAAACTGATGTTACATGACCAATTCTGTGGCCTTTGGATATAAAATTAGCCAGCTGTTTGCAATGCAGTTGGCTCACGGGGAATTGATGTATTAAGTTGGGCTCAGCTATAAATGTGCCAATCAGACATCTGCATATGGTTGACTATATGGTGGGGGTAAAGTGAGGTTTGCAGTTTCTGGAGATTATCCATAGAGAAACCGGATATAAGCTCTTTAAATGAATATTTATTTTGTTCACTTGTTGGCAAGAGTTCCTTGGATTCAATTTTGCGCTGGTTGATCATCCATTTAGTTGACTCCGGTAACTCTGGTAAGCTAGTGACACTTAAGATAAATGTTTATAAGTTATGATCTTACCTAGTGGTGGCTGAGAATAGCTCTAGTGAGAGATCAGTCAAGGTCAATGAAGGGTTATTGGATGTGCTTCTGCTCATGAAAATAAGTCAAGTTTGATGCCTTTGGATGTCACCAATGTTCAGGGCATCAGACTTACTATGTAACACAGCCTCATCATTATGTGAATAGTTAGAAGGAGAGCTGCCAATATAGTTTACCAGAGTTCCCATGTTCATCTAATTTTTCTGCTGGCATGTTTTCTCGTGGCCTGATAGTAGAAGGTGAATGCTGTCATTCCAATGTACTCAGAACATTCTTCTTGACGTTTTAGGAGTACTCAAAACTCCATATGGTGGACAAGCTTCTTCTCTTAGAGACATTGATACGCGATAACTTAATTAGCTCAAGTATTCAATTTGGTTTTCTTGTGTTCTTGACTGGCTGATTGCCCCATGAGACCTGTGAAATTTTGTAACTAATTAGTATTTTGTATATAAAGAAAAAAGAAAGCAAAAGAAAGAAAAAGAAAGATCTGTTTCAACTCTTTGAATGACAATTTTTCATCTGTTGGTTGCAAGAAATGCTGATGGAAGACCTCTGAGGTTGTGTATGGTTTGCATTTATTGATCTTCAGCCTATGATTTTCCTTTCCCATGAGCATTATTATATCTGTAGTGTGTTTTGATTTTTTACCATTAGTATATTAGTTGGTGCCCATGAGAATGTCCTAAAATTCATTCAAAATATGAGTTGGAAAGTTGGATCTTTTTCTACTTGAGGTCTTTCAGTTATGGTCTAGGGTTATGCTACGGTACTTCCTCTATTTTTTTTTTTTTTTATAAAATTTTTACTGAGAACTTTCTAAGCATCTTTTTATGGTTGTCACTGGTAATACTTGTTATGATGGTTAGTCATTGGATGATCTAGGATTATGCCAGGGTACTTGCCATTAAGGGTCTGTATTGGAATTGATTCTTCAAGAGTTAATTTTTTTCAACATTCATTCTCAACAAAATATTCCTTAAAAATCAATTTTTTACAAGTCCATATACTATTTTAACCACAAATTCTCCCAAAAATTCACTTTTAATATAATCAATCCTCAAAAAATCAAAATCATACACCCTCTAAAGGTTTTAGAATCAAAGAGCACAATTTTATTCCCCATCACTGCAGAAGGGAAAAATTAATTTGATCTAAATTTTTGGTGGAACTTTCAAGTTCGATCTATCTTTAGTGCAACTATCTCACTCTGCAATTTTGTTCCTTGTATGATGATATCTAATGGAAATCTCTACATCCCATTGTGTTTAGCAAGGTGAGGAAGCTGAGGGGAAGTTGTTAAGTTTTGTAATGTTTCATTGGAATATCAAAAATATAGGTAGGCTGCTTGCATACTAATTAAGAGTTTCATGAAATTTCAACTTTGAGGCTGAAGGAAATTTTCCAACTTGATGTGTTTGTAAATTTAATGATTTTTAACTGGAAAGTCCTATGTTTTGTGATCTGTCAACTAGATGTCATTCAAGATAGATTTAAAAAAAGTTTTGTCTCTTCACTAAATGTTAGTCAAAAGGCACCTCCATTTAGGACAGCTGGATTGGAAAATGAACATAGACTAGGTTGTGGGAAGAAGTTTAAGGAGAAGCATGGGGATTAATTGCTTGACTAACTAGTAAGTCCCTAACAAGAGACTTAATTAGTATCTAGTACATGAGTAACATTTGCATGTTTGTGGTTACAACTTAAATTTTAGTCTTATGAGCACATTCAATTTGACTGAAGAATGGAGTAAAAGAAAAATAGTCTCATGCAACAGAAAATGAAGGGGAAAAAATCCAATTACAGCCAAATTTATATGATGGCACGCGGAAAGGAGGTCTGAGTTCTATATTAATGACTTCCGCTTTCTTGATCCAAATTATTTTTTATCTAGGATCAGTGGAAACAGCTCATTAGCATTACATCTGCTCTACATTCTGTAAATTGTTGAAGATTTTCAGTATTTAATATTAATAATACTTATATTCTACAAATTAAGACTCCTAATGCTGTACTTCTATTGCATACCAATCTATGCACACATGTTACTACAATGAATTACATTTCAAGAAAGCTATTTGTATATTCTTTTTGTTGAAATTTTGACATATACTTTATTGATGGAAGTATCAAAAAGAGTTCCAAACTATTTCATGATGCTCATTTTGAGGTCCAAAGTAACAAAGAAATTGGAGTTACATGGTCGGCTTTAATTAACTGCTTAACATAACTACTAGAGTTGCATGAAATCATTTAATCCGTTGTTGCCCTTACATTATATGTAATATTACATATATTGATTGCAACCTGTGAATTATAAAGGAGCATGCCATATATTTGGAAACACGTCCTTCTTGTGTCCCTCAAAGTTATTGATTAACCAGTTGACTAGTTCTGGCACGGGATGATTATTTTGTTCCCTCTGCAAAAGTGAATAAAGTTGGAAGACTAAAGTATGTCTTATCTCTAATACCTCCTAGATCTTACTAAGGTCTCCTTTACGTGAGGAGGATGGGATTACTTAAAATGTCCCGCTATGCCTGAATCTTACTTCCATGAAAGATTCGTGTTGCCATCGTAATTTAAATTTGAAACAATAGACCACTGACAAGAACAGCATCTTACCTGTTGGTATGACCTCATACCATTTTTAATTTACAGGTCTCACCAAACTAGTTATATTGATTGACCTGAACAGGGCAGGTAATTGTCTCGGAGCCGAGATCTTTTGCAAGAGATTGAAAGGGCTTGACGTTTTATAGCTAAACTATTGCATCATCATAATAGTTCCTTGCTCGTACTGGACCTATATGATTGGGTAGTCTGATATTTCTTTTAGGCATACGTCACTCAAACTCATCTCTACCCATTTTCCAAGTTCTATAAGGCTGAACTGTTTTGTACACATGAGCCCACATGAGACACTCTTCGCTTAAGGTGAGTAAAAGGGAGTATTAAGATACTTGCATCTTTATTGACTATATACATCAATATAAATGGATATTTCATTTTCTTACATAGTGAGCATAATCTAGGAGCAAACTAGTTTCCATGAATGGGATATTACATATTTTAGCAAGTCTCAAATTTGTAAAAGGTTAATTATCAATTTTTGCATTAGGTTTACCATTTGAGCCACTGACTAGTATTATCTGTCTTGATTGAGTTGGAGCACTTCAGGTGGTTAAAATTATTAATGGGCTGTTATGATAACTCTGATACAGTTCTTTGATTATATATGAGAAATTTCGTGGTGAAAAAGGGCCGGACTACCAGTTCCTTGCTCTGGCAAAACTAGGATGAGACATCAGAAGTTTTTAAGTGGTGACCTTCAAATTAGTTTGAGGAACTTTAATCCTGAGTAGTTTTAACTAGGCAGTGCTGATATTTTAGATGTGTCCTGTAGACTATAGATGTGGACGCTTGATTTCTGGCCTGTCCCTAAGTAATCTTCACTGCTTGTTTATATATGAAGAGAAAGGTAGAAAATATAGCATAAACCCCTTAGCATTCGGTTTCTATTTCAAAATATAAAATTTTCAAACCAATGAATCCAAAATTTTTTTGGGGATCTTCATGTAGTATACGGATGTCTCACTCATTATATTTCTATTCTGATTTTGAAATATGACTAGAATGCTATTAGAGCATCTCCAACAGCCTCTCTACTTTAAAAGAGCATATCCTTTATTTTAGCGAACATATCTTAAATTTAAAGAGTAAAAAAACTGGCCCTTCTCCTACAAACTCTTTTATTTGTGCCTCATTATGTGACTATTCACAAGAAACATTTACTACATTTCTTCATTTTAGAATAATATTTATATTCTCAGATATTAATGGCCAATAGAATCAATTGTCCTTTTGTCAAACCAAGAAATAATCGTTGAAAGTTGGAGTCATTAAAGTATAGAGAGTGGATTTGACTCGCCAAATTTGGAGGGCCAAACCCCATTCTCTATTTTGAAAAGCTCATTTAAAGAGTTTCTTGGAGCTTGTTTTTAAGCATTTAGTCTCTAAAATAGAGAGTATCTTGTGTTTAAAGAGCCTCTTGGGGATGCTCTTTTGAGTTAACACGCTGCCGCATTGTTTATATAAACATAAAATTTTATAGTCATAATTCACATGTCATCCGCTACATTTTGGGTTTTGAGATTCTTAGTCGCAACCAACTTTTTTTTCCCTACAGTCGGTAAGTGTAACCTTTTTGCTTGTGGTGAATTATGCATGCTAAGATAACTTGTGGTGGCTTGTAGGTTTTGAGTTTGCTGCATAATCAGGTTTTGCCTTGTGTCTTGAAGACAGATATGGAGAGACACACATTCAGCGCATCTCATATCTTTGAGACTGATAACGATCAAGGATGGAACCATGTAGAACAACCTTACATGCATACGGGTATGAATACTAGCGTCTTGCATAACTTCCATTCAATGTCATTGCTATGACTTTATTTCTATCAGAAGAGGGTATGAAGTTTATTGCTTCATTAGTTTATGTTTCCTTCACAACAACTTACTGCCACTTAAAACTAAGCTTACGTTTGCAGATAATTATCTTAGGACACCTACAGATTGATGTCAATAACTGCTGTGGCTTATTTTAGCATAGAAAATGATTTTATTATTCCCGTTTGAGGAGTTAAAGCATTGAGTTACGCTTCTGGGTAGGGCCCATCCATTGCAGCCGTAAGTTTATGGGGAATGGTAAATGAGATGTCTTCTAGTAGGTCCATTATCTATCATGCCTGGAATATAAACCACAAAATTGTGGCTTGAAATTTAAGGGCAGCCATTTGTATAAGGACAAAGGTTAGGTCTCATCGAAGTAAATCTAGCTTTCTCGGCCTATTGCAGTTGTACTTGCGATTGCTAGTCAAGTGCTTTCTGTGTCTCCGTAATATCTATTTCATGGACTTCTGTTATGTTTTGCAGCGAGGATTGGTGTTTCTGAGAGCAGTACTCTTGTTCGTCCCATGGATAATATGGCAATTCAAGCTGGTCATTTTACCTCTCAGTGGGCTCCTGCTCCCAGGTCAACTGCCTACTCTTCTTCTATTCCCAGTGCTGAAATGCCCAATTATCAACCACAGGCTCCTGGTCCTTCTCGTGATCCATATTTTCATCACTCTGCTAATGGGAACTTCCATGCTCATCAAGAAAATTATTCTCATCATGCATCTTCATCCAATCCTGGGGGTCAAACAGTTGCTGGAGTAGATGGTGGCTATTTTGACATGACGATAGGGAATGAAAGAGCACCATACAAGCGAAAAAGTCCTGGAATTCCGGCAGTTTGTGAGAGAGGCATTACAAGCAGATATTATGATGTTGGAAGCTCATCCAATATCCCCTTTCCTAGTGAATCATGGCAGGAGAAGCAGAATACAGAATCTCGTCACACACCTTGGGAGTGTCCTCTGAGTTATAGAGGTAATGGTCTCTCCATTGGCGCTGAAGGGATGCCGAGGAATGTGAGAATTCGACCTTCCATTGACTCGGAATCCAATCTGCCCAGGACGACCCAATTTTCAAGCAATCATTCGTATCATCCTCATTCTAGTCAATCTTCCGATCAATCTAGCACAGCAGATTTTTGGGGACAGAGTTCAAGTGCTCCAACAAGGGAATGGAATAATAGCCTTGTATCACCTGCTGGTAATGGAATGGCTTTTGCCTCAGGTAAGGTTTATGGTTTACTTTGTCAAGTCTGTAGCACTATCTGTCTTGCTAATATATTCTCATCTTCAAATTTCAGGTTCCAGTTTCTCGAGCCATGAGCCTACTGCTCTAAATGCTGTAAACCGTCACTCTGGTGCTCCCCTTGAGGTTGGGGGGTTCCACAATGATGTTGCCTCAAACAGAAACGCTGTTCCTCCAAATGCCAATATTAACTCCGGTCAATCTGTTAGAGGAGTTCGAAGCAGTTACAGCCAAAGGTCTGCCCCAACTTTCAGGGGTGCTTCAAGCACTCTCCGTCCTGGACACGCGGCTGTGTCGGATGAAGGGCCACAAATGTCTGTGGAAAGTTATCCCTTGAGACACCCACGAGCCTTGTCCGCCACAAGATTACGCAGTGTTGACAGAAATGGAAGAACTTTGGTCTCTAGCGACAGACACAGATCATTTACCGGGGAGGCAAGTTTCCAGGATCAACTGACCCCCGAGGTAAATAGATATATCTTATCCAAGGAGGATCAGAACTGTGGCCTTTATTTTCTGGGGAGGATGTTTGGTATTGGGAAGAAATTTGATCTGCTATTGATAGTTGAACATATTTAACTGAATAGGCAAAAAGTAATTCAGTGGGAAAAACGAGAGAGTAATTTTGATACGATAAATTTTAATCTCTTTCTACTAATATAATTTTCTTTTCTTTCGCTATTATTATTTTATTTTTTATTTTAACCCACCCTTTCCATGTCAGCCTTTCTTTGTTCACTCTGCCATCACAGCCTACAAAGACTGCTTTCTTCCTCATCTTTCATCTTATATTTCTTTCCTGTGTTCTCTGTTTTCTAACATTAAAAAGCAGGTCCATCAGCACATTTCACTGAAATTTGTCACTATTGATATGACATCTTTTGGTTGAAGTCTTGGTTTTTCTTTTTCAAGTCAAATAAGATTCCAGGTCACTTCAAGGTTGGCTAATAAATGCTTGAGTTTTTAAGGACCTGTACCTCTTAATGAAATACTTGACAATCTGGATCTTTCGTTCCCCATTTTACTCCCTGCATAATAGAATAAAAGATTTAGGTGAGGAAAAAGGAGATGGACGAATATTCATGGGGATTTAAGTGTGTCTAAATAGTTATTATGATCGGGTTCATAAATGTTTTGAAAATGAAACCTACTTTAATGGATTGATTCGTGTGAGTGCGGCTTTCTGCTGTGGTGCATTTGCACTTAATTAAATGTTATCAACCCCTGTCAATTTTATAGTCTTTTGACCTTCTGAGCAAAATATCCTTTTTAACTTTTTTATTTGAACATCCGTGCAAACCAAAAATTTGTTATCATTGAATTTATGTCCTTGGGTAATTTCTAAATGGACTGATGTGTACATTTCCATATTTCAGGCTGTCATGGTTATGGACCACTCTGCATTTTATGGATCGAGAAATCTGTACGATCAACACAGAGACATGAGACTTGACATAGATAATATGAGCTATGAGGTATTGTAACTCATTCTTCATTTCTCCCATGTTATTTTGGTTACTAAATATCTTTTGGGATGAACAGGAGCTCCTTGCACTGGGGGAAAGGATTGGCAATGTAAGCACTGGCTTGTCTGATAATTTAATTTCAAAATGTTTGATAGAGCCAATGCGTTGTTTGTCAGACCAATTCCCAGAAGGAACATGTGTCATCTGTCTGGTAAGAACCCTATGCCCTGCTACTTCGCACATTCCCACATACATCCATCCTATACATTTCGATTAGTGGGTTATTCTAGCCTTCCTGCACAGAGACCAATGAAATTTATAATTGGATAAAAAATACTGGTGGCCCCTTCACTTTGTAGCTGAAGTTTCATTTTTGTCACTGACCTTTGTTTTGTTCCAGACTGGTCGTTGAAATTCATTATGTTTCAAGTTTGTCACTTCAACTATATTTTGCAATTTGCAATTTGGTTATCTCATCTATATTCCGTAGCTTAACTAATGTTAAGGCTAATATGGTTCTAGTTGCCGGCTTAGGAAGCAAATAAATTAGGGCGGCAGGCTACCATGTCTCCCTGCTGAATAGTCAAACTAATTATATGGAGAAAAAGATCCAATTGTAATGTAGTTCAAGTTCAATGAGTTTGGCATCCAAGACCACATTTCAGTTCAAGGTCACTATCAATGTTTTTAAATCTTTACCATTGCCTTACTGGTCCTGAGTTTTTATCTGCGGACTGCAAATGTATGTATGCCTCATGCTGTATTCAGTTAGTTTCTTACTGTTGGAATTGCAAACTTGTATAAGGTGTAAACATATGCTTGCGTGTAACAGGATGAATACACGAGCACAGATGAAGTTGGAAAACTGAAAGTGTGTGGCCATGATTTTCACGTTGCCTGTATCCGGAAATGGTTGTCAATCAAGAACATGTGTCCAATCTGCAAGGCTTGTGCACTGGATGATAGTATGAAGGAGAAATGACTTATTCCAGTTCTCCTTTAATTTACATGAACTTCTTTGTAAATATTTGTGTTAAGACATTCCTCAAATGGGGGAAATGCATACTATTAAAAGTACTTGTGAAGGCAGGATGCCAATCTCAATTCATTTCTATAGCAGTTCCTTTTATTATTGCAATTGTCTGTGCTTTTGCGTATACTGAGGGCACTTCCAACTTGCATTCACAGTATTTTTGGCTCAGAGTCGGTGGGTGAAAAACATGTCACGGTGAAATTACATATTCAACGCATAGATAATGCAAGAATTTCCTCGAGGTATTATTAAAAAAAACTTCCTGGTCTTACATATGACGTGTATCGGAGCTCATCACGTGAGAGAACAAACATGTATCACCTGGCTGTTTCTATCAGTGGTTTACTTAGAAGATAGTCGAAGGGGTAGTTGAAACTTGTTGAGCTTTAGTCGATACACTAAAAAAAAAATATTTGAAGGGTTAAAAAATGGTTTTTTTTTTTTTTTTTTTTTTTAAGTAGTGGTGGTTGGGGAGGCTACCTCTAGGTCCTCCCCTGATTTGTATCTAATCAACACATGGCCATTATCATTCAACGCATTTTTAATTTTAAGTATTTAATCGCTGCGCTATTTGTTTAAACGATGATGCATTTTCAAGTTATCAAATAAGGAAATGCATGAACAAAAAGGAAAAAAAAAGGGCAAACCTGTTAAGTTCATAAGATAAAAGTAGTCAAATTTAAATCCTTTTATGTACTTTTGATAATAACTCACAAAGACAGTAACATTGTGACACTCTCAGAAGGTGTCTTAGGTGGGTACATGTATGTGTGTCACATGCAATTAACATCTTTTAAAAATGCCATAAAATTTTCTTATGGTAAGATATCAATCTTTTGACAAAATTTCGAGGTGGATTTGCCAACACGCAATTGGCAACTTCGTCTAAACATCCTTTTTCAAGAATTCTACCGTCCAAATATTTATAGAATGGATTTGAATTATTTCCCCTTTTCCCCCTCAAAGTGAATGCATTACGATAACAATTCATATATTTTTAGCCAACTATAAAAACGTCATATTAGAGCGCGGTATAAAATCCTTTTAAAAAATAAAAAATAAAAATCATAAGGTTTATAAAGAAAATTAGGCTATTAAAAAGAAAAGAAAATTAGGCACAAAGGGTGTGCCCAAGCGCAGTAGGCCCATCTCTAGCTAGGTCACTGGATCAGCGAAACAATCTTTCCTAAATGATTGAGAAGAAAGAGAATTTAGCTGATACAATAAGAGCTTTTCTACAAAACAAAGTCTGACTCCGTGTAAAGAGTCAAATCTGATTAGAATTCCATGATACAGTAAACAATGATGACACTTTGAACCCAAAAACTTGATACCCACCGGCCAAACCTCAAATGGGGCAGGTAATACCTTGGACGACTTGCCGGGGTCCATCCCGATTGCTTATCGAGATGGGGATGGGTCTTTGCCACCTATACTGGGTATTTTAATGTTTCTTTTTAAAAAATAAAAATAAAAAATCAGGTCGGAAAATAATTCAACCTAAGATCTTTGAGTTCGAATACAAGGCACCCACCCAATTTATGCAACTTTTTTTTTTTGGGATACTTTAATAACTACAGTAGTGTTCCTCACTAAATTTCACAAATCAGGTCACATTTGGAGAATTATAAATGTCAGGTACAACAATTGTGGAATTTGAAAAAATCAGGTGTGTGTTCATATATATGACACGCTATAATTTAGGATCATAATCATGGTAGTTACAAAATTGAATTTAATAGCATCATAATATTCCCTAATAATTATCCTAAATCAAGATTTGTTCTATATATGAATACACAAAATGAACCCTCATTTTTTAGGTGTTTTCTTCTGCAATTATGCATGTAAAACGTGCTTCATTATCAAAATATCAAAATATGTGACTATACACTAGTTTGATTATATGAAACTATTCATTACATAGCTCATCGCGATTTGATTTATATTTGCACATCGCATAGAAATAAGGAAAAGGTATGTGATTGAATTCTTTTTCCTGTTATATATATATATATATATATATATATATATATGAAAGGATGTTCCTATTAGATTTAAATGTGTTGCATAATTGATAACAAAGCGGCATGATTTGTGATTGAATTTCTAAATTCGTCTTGACTAAATTTATAGTTATCATTGCAGTTTGATTTAATATTTGCACATTGCATTGAAACAAGAAAAACTTATGTCCTTGAATTATTTTGTTCCTGTTAGAGTTGAAAGGGCTGCATATATTGATAACAAAACGGGGTACGTGTTGTGAGTGATGATCATTGTGGTTGAATTAATGAGATCGATGACTATTTACAATAATACCTTCTTACTAGTTTTAGCTATCGATTCAATTTTATTATTATATATTGTAAATTCATTGTGATTGAATTTGTTTTAACAACAGGGTTGTAAAAAATCCGGAACATGCATATGGCCTACCCTTCTACCTTATATTGAAGATGATCAGTTTCATGGTGTAACTAGTGGAGATGTTGGTGACTAACTCACACGTGACTAATTATATCGCAAATGGAATAGTCATCAAAGTCAACATGATCCTATAGAGTTTGTCATTGAGATAATGAGGTATGCAAATGAAGGGAAAATTCAAGATGAAGATGGAGATGACACAATTGCCATCCCAAGTGAAACAAGTACTTTAGTCAACTAGCTTTTCATATCCAAATTTGTTATCGCCATCCATAATGAAGCAAATATTCATTTACATCATCAACACATGAGATAACAAAGAGTATGTAGTCAAATGTGTTGATGATATTTGTGACTAGCATTTTAGAGCATAAAAAAAAATATGTAAATTAGATCAATTCTAGATAAAAATGTTGTGTTATAGTCATACATATGCTTGTTACAAATTGTTAATCATATGATCCTTATATAATTTCCTTGGAGTTGGATTAAATATAATTTTGATTAATTCATTGTAATTCAAATATTACCGGAGAAAAAGGTTTTGAATTGTATTACTACTTTTCTCGTCTACGTACATGTTTCATATTTTTTATATAGTTACCACAAGAGTTGAACATCACACTCGCAATATATCTTTTTTATCAATTTTTTTGCTCCAGCAATATAAGATATAGTAACATTAAAGTATTTAAATAATTGTAACAAATGCATCAAGATATTGCAAAAATAATAATAATAATAAAACATCAACACTCAGATGTATCCTATGCATTGACCTAAAAAATTTGTCATTTCATTTTTATTTATTTTTTTGGTTCTAAAACTTGTTCATTTAGAACCAAAAAAATTGTTCATTTCATACAATATAATTCGTAGTATTTTGTGGGGAGTGACTTCTCCAGCTTTATTAGAGTCTAAGCATCGTATTACTCTTTGTTGGCCTTAATTATTTTATCTTATAATAACATGTCAAATTTTTTTATTGAAATTACTTGCAGAATATTGGTGGACTAAAAAATGAATTCAACTGATATATATGGTCACAAATAGACAATGAAAAATGAATTCACCTAATTAAGAAAGTAGCTAAGATTCTGGAGATTGTTGCCTTGATTTATGTTTTTGAATTTGAAATTGAAATGGCGAGATTTTGGAATTGTTTGAAATAAATGTAGTTCAATTTCTTCTCTGTATATATAATGATAAATTATATTATATTATTGGTTATTATTTCTATATATTTGTAATAAAGGGTTGAAAAATACTGGATTTTTGGCAATACCATAAGATGGCCTGATTTTTGCAAATACATGTTTTGAAAACCATTTTTTTTTTGTAATTTTCCCTTTTCCCCCACTAATTGAATAATGTTTTACAAATCCAAAATCTAGATCCCACATATATAAAATAAAACTAGTGAATCTCATTCATTAATGTTTGAGAGGTTGGTTAATTTTATATTACTAATTCAAGTTTCATAATTGTCTAAATTTTTTACACGTTATTTAACTGTTATGTTGGTTATTTCCATATTATTTAAATTTGAATGTTTGATGCCAAGGTATTTTTGTGATTTTGAATTTTACTAGTAAAAAAAAAATTTAATAGGACACGTGACAATTAATTTTTTAATCCCCAACCGAGTTGTAACTTGTGAGTGCCACGATTCAATCGCACAGCAAGACGAGGATAGGACGGAGAAAATGCTAACGGGACGGGTGTGAGGAAGGCGTACCCAAACATGTTCGTTGCCATTGCTAACAACATACTTTAACTACAAGGAATTTGGAGAGTGATTCACTACAGTTATTCAACATTTCATAATAATAAGAGTAAGATTAACGTTGGGGAAAAAATCTGGAGGAAAAACATATTTTCAAATAAAGTGTAAGAGAAAAAGTATGGGGAAATATAAATTAAGCACATGACGGTATTTTATTGAATTATAAAAAGAATGAAAGTGAGAGAAAAATGATATTTTATTAGATTGTGAGGGGGGGAAAGCTAAATGAGGGGGTAACCCAAATTTGAGTTTTTCCTCCAACATTAGTTGTGATCTAATAAAATGTAAATTAGGAATTAAAAAATGTAAATAGAGGTATTATCCTAACATATAATAAAGGGAAACGAGTCAAAATCCAATTCGTTGGGAGAAGATCGTCGCCCAAAACGACGCCGTTTTGGTTTCTGAGGTTATATATATCAATCAAAACGACGTCGTGTTTCAATTCTTCATCCCTACCGAAAACCCCTAAACTCCCGCTCATCTCTGGCTCTCAGAGACATCCGCCGACAGTTTCAGGCACAAGCACCGGCCATTGTTTTTTGGACCAGCAAATCTTGTGGGCAGAAACCAGCAAAGAGACTGGAAAGAGTGGCAAATCATGTGTTCCATCCTCACTATAGGTATGCAAAGTTTTTCATTTCTGATCTTCAAAAATTTTCTTCTTTGAAAGATTTACTCTTTGTTCCCAGTTTCAACTGCCTTTCTGATGTGTTCAAGGCGTTGACTTTAAGATTTATTGCTAGATTTTTCTACTAATCTGACCGCAATTTGAGTTTTCTGGTGTCAGGTTTTGATTTTTATCAAATATATTTTTCACAATCATACGTCACGCTGAAGTCTGATAAATGGACCAAAAATGGTTTGAAGGGAGTCCAAAATGTGAACCCTAAGCTTTAATTGGAATAGGAATATTCAATACAATTTTTGGCTTTATACAATCTTAGGCAGATTGTGTTTGTGTTGATCGGAGATTTTAAGAAATTGAATGGGATGACAAATGCTTTTAGTTTGATTTTCTATGAATATTGTTGCTTGAGAATCTTGCAGTGATTTGGAGGTATTATTTCTTATCTATAGAATTTATGGAACTTTCCATTTTCTTCTTCATTTTCTGCTATAGTTTTTTGAGAATGATGAAATATATTCTTCTTTATAAAATTTGTTACTTCCTTGAAAGTTAATGCCTCAGGTAGTAAATTTTATACTAATTGCCAGCTCTTTTTCTTTTTAGCTAAATAAAATAGAGAAGAAAATAATCTTATCAGTAGTTGTGCCATTTCTTTAATCCAGTCGGATCAAGTTTGATGGATCACTCACATGATGTTCATAAGGGATAGGTGCTATTTGCTATATATATATATATATATATATATACATATTCTTTCTTGTAACTAGGTAGCTTTAATTATTATAGATGTACCTTAAAGACTAAACTAAATTGCAGATGTCTAATTACATGCATTGCATATATTGTATCAACTCTTGAGACTTTTATCGACTGAAACTTGAAGGCTTCTTGAATATATTCACTGGTTCAAATATGTGAAAACGTAAAAAGAAAAAATAAATACATAAGCATCATATTATTGAATCAAAACCATATTTGTTCTTGAACAATTTTTGCTTTATTCAATTTATCATGTGATCATATATATTTGGATTAACTATCAACTTGTTTTCTAAAGCACGAAGAAAGTTGCGCATCAATTTCAAAATGTATTATGTAGATATTTGTCCAAAATTTGTGCATTCTAATGTTCTAATGTTGTAAGGAAGGATTTAATAACCATTTCCAAGTGTAAAATACGGAAAATAGTTGGCATGTTGTTTTAACTTCTACGCTTCCTCCAAAAAAAAAAAAAACCCTCTAGCCGTCTTCCTTGCATCTTGGCAGTGGAATATGAACATTTTCAATCTTTTGCAATATTTGCTCTTTTTTCCTTTTTTTTAAATGAAATGGGTAAAAATTTATTGATCACTAGAATTCAAATCTGATTCAAATCTTTCGAGAGGACATCAGTGAGCCATGGTGGCACCTCATTCAAAATACAAGGATTAGTGTAAAGATGAGCTTCATAGCTAGAATATGAGCAGCTTCATTTGCTTGCCATCAAAAAATTGAAAATTGGCATTGATAACATGGTTGAGCTGGAATGCTCTTACTTCTTGCTCGCTCTTAAATGTGTTGGGCCAAAATTTTCAAATATTATGGGTTGGTGCACTGTGATCAACTCTCAAGTTTCAGCCCATTTTCCTTTTGTTCTTGAATTCTTACAGTGAGGTTTGATGCTTAGAATCTCGTGGAAATGTTCTTTTTGATTATTTTTGTCCCATGGCTTCATTCAGGGTGATTGTCAAAGGATAGAGAAAATTCAATAGAAGACAGGGCCACAGGAGTCACAATGCTGGTTATATGTGGATACGTAATTAGAAAATTTTATTTCTTCGTTTTCATTTTCCATTAGACTGTGAATGCCTTGTAATCATTTTTAAATAGTGTTTCCTTGTAATGTTTCTTATATATCTTGGTATGACCTGAATGTTTCTAACACAAGGTGTATTTTTCTAGCATTTGAAGTCAAGAAGGTTTGTTAGACGTGTAGTCTTGGTGACAAGGTTTATTAGAGCCGCTAAAACCTTGTATCAGTTTTTTTGGTTGCCAAATGCTTGTTAATGTGCGGCCCAATGCACTTGTGAGAACTTATATAGCACATTTAAGTATCCTCGAGAATTATGGACATCTTTTGAGTATGCATTGGAATGTTAATTGAATTGCAAGAATCTTGTTGTTTCACATTTTCTGAAAAGCTTTGGGGTAAAACAAGAGGAGCATTTTACCCTCACCAATAATTATTGGAGTGGTCTATATGTGCATTATTTATTTTTTGCTACACATTTGCATATTTTGGAGTTATTAATATTAATTTTTAAGGAGCAAGTTGGTTTTGGTTGATTTTTCATAACTATATGTTGGATAGTAATGCCAACACTATTTAGAGCACAAATATTAACAAACTCAGCACGGCCTAAACTAGTAGTCCAAAAGATTTTCAACATTGTGCCTATTCTACTTGGCAATGAGACCCACTTTGTGTTCCTTGTAGAGCTGGAAGTGGGCTCTTAGTGATTATCAGGAATAATTCTAGTTGGACAAAATAAGAGACAAAAAGTTAGACAAAATGGACGTGTCATGTGTGATTAGTGTTGGTGTAAAAGTGATGTGATGTGTTGAAAAAGAGGATTGTGTCATGTGTCAGTTTTGTTAGAATTTTTATATGGACTTTTGTTCAAATAGCACAATTCGATTCTCAGTGATTATAGATTATAGATTTAGATTTCAAGTTGTCACAAATTGATTTGTTGATTTTGTAAATATATATATATATATATATGTAGCTTTCAATTTTTTTTTATCATTTATCCAATCTAATTTTCATATATTCCCTTAAAGTTAATTTTACTGACAAAATAGTACGGTTTTTTACTTTATCATTTTTGACTTTGTGTTGTAATTGATACGGTAATGTAAGAGGTTGTTCAAAATAATATTAAATTACACGCAATATTTTTGAAAAAAATAAAAATTTAAAATAGTTGTAGAAGTTCTAAGATGTTTTAAAAAGTGTTTAATGGAAAGTTTATAGAAGTCTAAAGGAGTCTTTACACAATCTAAATAAATCCACGAAAATATGTAAAATTCCACGAAATCCACAAGTCATCTAGGTCTATACAAGTCTAAAATGAATACATCCCCAAATCATCCATTAATTAAAAGGATAAAAGAGAAGTTAGAAATTTTTGCAGATAATTTGAACGGTTGGTTTTACGAAACTTTTCCTAGTTTTCCTTATATACTTTTTACTTTTGCCAACCAGAATGTTAATTGTAATGTTTGACCTCAATTTCTCCCTTAAAAGTCTTTAAAACCCAATCTTTTTAAAACGAAAGAAACGAAAATCCAAAAATGTTAGCTGATTTCTTTGGAGATGTGTTTTATTAGATTTTTTGGAGTTTCTTCACGTTGCCATCACCATGATGCAATAAGGAATGCTTGTGCACTGCCACATCTAACAAAACGTTAAATTCTCCAAAATACCAATAGGCATTTGCTGTTTCTATTTGAATGGTGACTGTAAAAGGGCGGCAAATGCAAATTCCGTCATGTCAAACCTTGAAGACTGTCCTTATTATCGAAAGTAGGATCCTACTTTTTCAAATAGTATGCATATACGTTGTGTTTGGCTAAATCTCTTGTTTAACAATGGTTTGGGGAAATTATACTATTTACTTTACTTGCCTCTTAATATTATTTCTATTTTTTACTTCTACATCCTCTTTTGTTTTTGATTTTTTTTTTTTCTAAAAATTGTCTATTCCTCAAAAATATTGTCGTGTTATCTACGCTCCAATATACCTCCCTGTCCTCCACACCTCTCAATTGTTTCTACCGGCCTCAACAGCTATGAACTCTTTTGATTCTACAAATTCATGTGACTGGCAAATCGGTGAAAGTTTTACATTTTAGTTTAGATCTTTCGTCTAGATGTTTGTGTTTAGGGGTTTTTTTCAGCCATGGGTTCCATGATCTACAGATATTTTTTTGTTTCAATTCTGCATTTTTAGTCCAGATTTTTGTGTTTTTGTTAGTCATGATGATAAAGCAGCTTTCTTGTAGAAACTAATTGAAATAGTGAAAGAAATTTTGGCAATTCGGGATTATAGAAGCTTCGTGAATAAGCAATACATTATGAGTTTGAAGCTGTTAACTCCAAATTTTGAAGAAATTCGAGATAGCAAAGACCCGTTGGAGGAGGATGCAATACTTTACTAGATATACTTTTAATCGGTAAAGGATTGTTTTGTCAAAGCTATGTTTGGGTGATAATAATGATGCAATTCTGGGGAGAAAAATGAAAAAATGTATAAAGTGGTGGTGAAGACTCAAGACAAATGTGGCAAGTGATGATGGGGAAAAGTGTCATATTTTTTGCAAAAATTGGGTTACTTTTCCTTAATCTTCTTTATTTACTCTCAATTTTTGCCATAGTGGTGCCCTTTTTGTGGTATAACCAGGGGCGGAGCCTCCATTGGACGAGTGTGGTCCATGGACTGCACTGAACTTTCGTCAACCCACGGGTGGAGACTGCACTGAAATTAGGCTGGAAATATCCGTCATGTCCATTGGTGAAGAGTTGCAGGTCAGTGTGTTGGTGAAGGGAGAAGAAGCAGTCGAAAACGACAGGGAAGGTGGAGGGGTTTTTAGATCTAAATGAGAAATTACAAATTTGCCCTTAAAAAAAAGAGATCACATGCTTTGTTTTGACTTTTGAGTGTTGACTTAACTTCCTTCTTCCTAATTAATAATAGAGTATTATATTTTTTATTATATGGAAAAGTGATGATACACGCATATTGGGTAAACGATTTTGCATTGATAATATATCATATTTTTATTACAATTTATGATCTAATTCTAATTTTAATATTTTTACAATTTAGTAAATCATCTAACTCTAAGCTAATTATATGTGAGTATTGTTTTGCTCCGTCAGCCAGTAAATTTTTTCTTAAAATAAGAAAGAGAATGAGTGAAGTTGACTAGTAAAAATGTATGTATTGTAGGTCTTGTAAAATATGTGAACATGATATTTGTTTGATAAACTTCAAATTTGAAATAGAATGAGAAAAAATTAATAGGGTAACATGAGCACTAGTGCTGTCTAATTCTGTAACTTTTAATCTAGACATGTGATTGCATCAGTTGGTGTGATATACGAGTTTAGTGAAAATGTTTGAGGTTGATAATTCTTGATAGATATATATATTGTATGTGTAGATGTGTCAAAATTACAAGTATTTAAAAATATGGCAACACGAATCTTCGTTTTATAAAACTCGATATCAATTGACTTGGCAACTAATAGAAATTTGATGCAAAATGATTTACTTTCCGATAGAGTTAATTTTACTGCAGCTCTTATTGTATGTAGTCGTGCAGGTTTAGTTGAAGAGGGTTTGATGAGGAGACATCAAAGTAGAGTTAAGGAGAGGCAAAAAATTTCCGACCGCACTGGACCAAATTCCTGGCTCCGTCCCTAGGTATAACATTGTATGTTACACGAGTAAGACATCTTATTACACAAATAACAAATGATCCAAATGACAGTGTTGACATAGATTTTGTAGTTTGGTCATGGAAGTGATGGACCACTGGCAATATTGTTTTATGAGATGGTGGTATTGTGACATATTCTATTTCTCAATGTTTTAGGTTAAAATTCCAAGGTTGTTGTGTAAAAAAATGTATTATCTGTGTAATAAGGTAAACTACATGTGAAAAAGTCTATGCTATGTATGTAACAATGTTTGTTATATGTCTAGCAATGTTTGTTACTTATATAACAAGATATGTTATGTCTGTAACAATCTACATTATTAAAAATCTTTGTTATGATTGTAACAATCTACTATTCGTATAGCAATCAATGTTATGTTCCTTACAAGGTTTATTGCATGTGTAACAAGTTATGTTATGTGTGTAACAACTAACAAAGTCGGTTACGTGTGTTTAACAATCTATATTGTGTTCGTTATAAGATTCATTACGTGTGTAACAAGCTACGTTATGTGTGCAATAAGGTCTGTTTTATGTGTAGCAAACTATGTTATGTCCATAACAATCTATGTTATTAAATAATTTTTGTTATGTGTGTAATAATGTTGGCTCTGTGTATAACGAAAGATTTTACGTGTGTTACAAGGTTTATTATGTGTGTAACCAGCCATGTTATATATATAGTATAACAAGGTCTGTTAGACGCATGATAAGCTATGTTATATGTTAACAATATATGTTATTTAAATTAAAAGGTGTAACATACCTCGATTCTTAGTGTTTTGTGTTAACTCTTCAAAGTTCTTATGTATTAACATTTGTCGTATGTGTAGCAATCTATGTTACATGCGTAACAATGTTTGTTATGCAAATTATCTTGTGTGATACACCATTTTACATGAATTAAAAATAGGGTTAATTAGACCTAGCGTCCTCGACCTTTCAAATTTGTTGAGATTACGTCCCTAACCTTTAATTTTAGTCCTAGGGGCCCCTAACATTTCAACAGTGTTTCACTTGAGGTTCCTCTAACGATTTCCATCCATTTCCACCGTTAAAGTCGGGGGTATTATCGTAAAATATCAAAAATTGAATATTTTAATTTTTTTTTTAAAAAAAAAAAAGAGGGGGGAGAACCCCCCATGTGCTACTGGAAATGGCAGCAAAGTGCTGCCGGCAACCATTTCGGTGTCGGAAATGGCAGCAAAGTGTTGCCATTTCCAGCAGCACAGGGGGGAGATTCCCCTCCTTTTCTGGCAAGAAATGGCAGCCATCTGGGCCGCCATTTCCTATCAAAAATGGGGGATTCTCCCCCCCCCCCACCCCAAAATTTTGGTGGCAGCCATTTCAGGCCAAAAGGGGGGAGTCTCCCACCCATTTTTTGCTGTCATTTTCGGCCAGAAAATGGGAGGTCTCCCTCCACTGTGCTGCCGGAAATAGCAGCAAACCCCCCTCTTTTTTTTAAATATTAAAATATTCAATTTTTGATATTTTACGATAATACCCTTAACTTTAATGGTGGAAATGGATGAAAATTGTTAGAGGGACATCAGATGTAACACTGTTGAAAGGTTTGGGGCCCCCAGGACTAAAATTAAAGGTTGAGGACGTAATTTCAATAAACTTGAAAGGTTGGAGACGCTGGGTGTAATTAACCCTTAAAAATATTGTAGCATCCTATATTACATACACTAAAATGTGTAACAAATTTTACTACATGAATTTAAAAAGAAAATGTAAATATATATATATATATATAGAGAGAGAGAGAGAGAGGAGAGAGGAGAGAGGGGAAACAAGGAAAGAAATATTAAATGAAAAGAGGAATAGAAAAGTAAAAATAAAAAATTTAAAAATACATAAATAAATACATAAATAAATTAGTTCCGGTTGGCGGGTCGCCAGAATCTGGCCGAATTCTAGCAGTCGGCGGGCGAGGTGCGTAGGGGATGGGTGTGGAGGGTCTGAAAAAATATTTATTAAAAAATAAAACATAATATAAAAAGAGTAACATACATTGTTACAAGTTCAATATAATAATTATGTTACACATTATTTTTGAAATTTATAAAGATTAGAAAGTATATATAGGAATAGTTTACTTGACTAAAGTAAATTTGAAACTATTCTCAATAGATTCTATTCAATAAAATTTGTACGTTGGCTTTAAAAAAAAAATAATAATAATAACAATAACAACAACACTATTTATCACAAACAACACTATTTATCACATTCTACTTTCAAATCTTTCCTTTTTACGAAGATAGACTTTTAAAAATTAAATAATTCTAATTGCACAAAAAGATAAGAGTAGACAAGAAATATGACAAAAAATACATGTCGTCGCTCATGTTTTTACTAATGATGTAAAAATGATGTATTATGTGTTTGTTGTGTTTATCAATGATGTAACGATGATGTGATATGTGTTTGTTTTGTTCAATTTTTAGATGGCACGACAAGCCACATAAGCGTCTGGCGACAGTAAACCATTTTAAGCTAAAATGTTGTTCCTCGAGTTCAAGTACTTGAATATTTAAAACTTGTTACACACGATAATAATAATAACAACAACACAGCAGCAACATAATATAATAATCTTTGTTAGTACATTGTTGCGCAGATAACCAACCTCGTTACACATATAAAATGATAAAATAAATTGTTACACCAATAATATACCTTATTACACACATAACAAACTTTGTTAAATTACTTCAACATTTACTATTATGTATGATTTCACTCAATTGTCTCTCTTGTAGCGTGGTATTTCTGGAGATACACCATGGGAAAGAGGAGGTGTAGTGCAGTGCAGACGCTCCTCATTTGACGTCGGAGATCAAAGGTTGAACGAACAAAAACATGATGGGATGTAGTATTTATTCAATGATGGGGAGGTGATGTACGTCGGAGATCAAGGGTTTTAATTTTAATAAAACACTCACTTTTATTCAAAATTAACCGATTTACAACAAGTTCTATCTATGATTTAAATAGAAATTAATTAACTTGACAACCAAGAAAATAAAATAAGAAAATAATTAAATATTATGAATTCTTAACTCCTAACTATTTAATTAATGTGCTAAATTATACAAAGGATAAAACGGGCTGAAATTTCTATATTTTTCATACTCATCAAGAGGTCTCTACGAGGAGTAAACGATGGCAACGTGGAGAAAATATGGAATTGTTAGTGGTTGAATGTGAAGAGGTAGCGAACAGCCTATCATCAATGTGAAGCGGGCGCTTCTTGATTCTCCAATAACAGGGAACCATGTATGCGTGACCTCTCCTTAAGGGGAGAGGTCACCTCTCTATAGAAGGATTCATAATGAAGACACATGTTAAGTATGCATATTATCTTTTGATTTTTTTTGAAGGGATATTATTTTTTGAATTTGAAAAAATATCTAGTAATTTTAGTTTAGAATGGAAGTGTCCGATGCAATTTTCCTAACAAGATGTTGTGTCGCATGGGGGAGGGGTAGGTCATAGGTGTGATTCGAACTCTAAGCCTCTCATATGAAATGTGAACATCTAACAATTATGACACTTAATCACACCACTAATATTTAAAATATTTAGGCAATTCTCGTAACGAAATTTTCAACATAAAAAATGATGATTAGTTATAATATGTTTTTTAAAGGGAATGGATTGTTATAATATGTGAAATTAATAAAAAGGTTAAAAATAAAAATATAAAGAAAAAATTTAATTTAATAACGGAAAATACAAAAATTTTTAAAGATAAAAAATAGTATATAAATTGGGTACAAATACAATTAATACGTGATGGGATTTATTAATAAAAGTATGTTACATAATGCAATTTTCTTTTGAAAATATTATTTGCAATTGTATCTTTAAATAAAATAATTAGTATAGTGTTGAATACAAGTTTTGGCAACCTGTATGATATTAAATTAAATTAAATAATATAATAAGTTTAAAGAGTTAAGCCTTTACGATATAATAAGTTTAAAAAGTCCAGCCTTCATCTCCTTCATCTTCACAAATCCTCTCTTTGTTTAATTAATTAACAAATCTTTTTCTTGTATCATCACAATCTTACGTAGCCGTGTTTCATAGGAAAGATGAATACTAGTAGTTATTTTTATTTTTAAGTCCCATGTTTTTTTAAAAAAAAAAGAAGAAGTATTTTTGTTTTTGTCTTCTTAAAATAAAATAGAGCCGCTAAAAAAAAAAAAAAGAAGAATAAATAAATAAAATAAAAATGGACGGCTAGCAGTCAGTCTTCCTTTCTTGCATTCCACTGTCCAGACGTACCAACGCCCGACGTCTTTGCGTACGTAAGCGCATTCGGTTTCCGGTGAATTCTAGAACTTCCTCGAACCAAACCCTCTGCAACTATAAATACAGGGCTCCCTTACCTTTCATTCCCATTCTCATTTACAATTTCCGATTAACAATTCGTCTCGATAAGCAAAAGTTCTTTTTCCTCTGTTTCTCTCTCTCAATCGAAAGATGCAGATTTTCGTCAAAACCCTTACCGGCAAAACTATTACCCTAGAGGTTGAATCGTCCGACACAATCGATAACGTCAAGGCGAAGATTCAAGACAAAGAAGGAATCCCGCCAGATCAGCAGAGGCTGATTTTCGCAGGTAAACAACTCGATGATGGACGGACGTTGGCCGATTATAATATTCAGAAGGAGTCGACGCTGCATCTCGTGCTTCGGCTCCGTGGGGGTATGCAGATCTTCGTCAAGACCCTGACGGGGAAGACAATTACGCTTGAGGTTGAATCTTCCGATACGATTGATAACGTCAAGGCAAAGATTCAGGACAAGGAAGGAATTCCGCCGGATCAACAGAGGCTTATTTTCGCTGGGAAGCAACTCGAGGACGGGAGGACTCTGGCCGATTATAATATTCAGAAGGAGTCGACCCTGCATCTTGTTCTCCGTCTCCGAGGCGGTATGCAGATTTTTGTGAAGACCTTAACGGGGAAGACGATTACCCTGGAAGTCGAGAGTTCCGATACAATTGATAATGTGAAGGCGAAAATTCAGGATAAGGAGGGTATTCCTCCGGATCAGCAGAGGCTGATTTTTGCTGGAAAGCAATTGGAGGACGGGAGGACTTTGGCGGATTACAATATCCAAAAGGAGTCAACCCTTCATCTTGTTTTGAGGCTTCGAGGTGGGATGCAGATATTTGTTAAAACGTTGACGGGGAAAACAATTACTTTGGAGGTGGAGAGCTCAGATACAATTGATAACGTGAAAGCCAAAATTCAGGATAAAGAAGGGATTCCACCAGATCAACAGCGTCTCATCTTTGCGGGAAAGCAATTGGAAGACGGACGAACGCTGGCTGATTATAATATCCAGAAGGAGTCGACTCTGCATTTGGTGCTCAGGTTGCGCGGTGGGATGCAGATCTTTGTGAAGACATTGACAGGGAAAACCATAACCCTGGAGGTGGAGAGCTCGGATACTATTGATAATGTGAAAGCAAAGATACAAGACAAGGAAGGCATTCCCCCGGACCAGCAGAGGCTCATATTTGCCGGGAAGCAGCTTGAAGATGGGCGAACCTTAGCGGATTACAATATACAAAAGGAGTCTACCCTTCATCTTGTCCTCCGTCTGCGTGGTGGTGGATTTTGAATTTCAAAATAAAATGAACTTTGTTATTTTATCTTTCTTATGTTGGAAGTTTCCAGTTTTTATCTTTTCTCCCTCTTTCGGAATAATATTTCAATAGATAACTTTTTCTGCTCTCAAATAAAAGTATTATGTAGTTGAATGTTTATCCTCATCTGTTGATTTTTTAATGGGTTTACTTCAATTTGACGTGTGTTTGATTTATTCTATTGGATGGATCTTCCATTTCTAGGCTTAATGTTTGTTTAATCGATGTTTGAATATGATGCTCGTTGTCTCGGCAAGCGATGTTCCCTCTTAGTCCAATATATGCAGATAGCAATCCCAATTTTCAGAATTTGGACTCATGAGTTGCAAGCAAGAGGAGAGCTAAGTGCATAGTTAGTAGAAGGTAGTTTTGATTGATATATAGTGGGTGGCAGGGCCGTAGCCAGGTTTTTAGTCGAGTGCAGCTGAAAACCTTAAAAGAAAAACAATGCAAATTTCTTTTGCCTATAGTACTAATGTACTAATTGTTTACAAACCCTAAGGAACTATTGAAAAGCCAGTGCGTAATTCCACTTGGATTTTCCCTGTTAAACCACATCCAAAAATAATAGTGCTGAGAGCTTCATTCATAGGGCACAAATTATATTCATTTTATTTTGTTCTTGAAATTCCAAAAAAGAAATATGAAAGTTTAGTTCCTGGACCATCAAACAAAAATTTCTATGTTTTTCTAGTTTTACTAGAATTTCACCCGTGCATCCGGGAAATGCTTTTAAAAACATTCTTGCATAATCTTTTACAATAAGTTGAAGAAGTAATGCAAAGACTAAGAGAAGTCTTGACTCTTGAGCTACTCACATTCGAAGAGCCCGATATAGTTATTTATAGTCACTTAACTTATCTATTTTTTGTACCTACTTGTTTCTTAAACATCTATACATCTTCATCTATGCGTTATCTTCGAGCCCACCCACCTCACACAATTGATACATTCACATTCATTAATATATTATCTTTCTCATTCACCTATCTATCACTGCCAAACAATGGCAGATCCTGAGTTTTTGCCGTGTCTTGCCATTAACCATGAAAAAGTCATTGACAAAAACAGGTACATGTGTGCTTTTCAAAACATTAGCCTCCTCATTCCAGCATGTGCAAGAAAGTCTCTTCTTCCTATCATAGTAAACAAAACCAAACGTTAAAAATATTATAATGGTAGTCTTAACAAAGCAGACCTCAATAATTCTAAAATTGTAAATTTGCTAACTCCAAATCTTCAATAGCAATATCCAAAGATTTTGATCTCCTCTCAGAAAATGTATGCATTCTCACGACGTCTGAAGAACATGTCGTATGACAGCCGCCAGTGTCAAAACAACTTTGAAGACTGGAATTCATAATAATTAAAAAATAAATAAATATCAATCCCTAATGTGAATTTACCAAATAGATCATCTTGGACCTGTAGAGAACTGAAGAGATGACTGAAACCCCTGAAGTTGTATATCTCTCTAGGAAAAAGAGGAAACAACCCAAGATCTTGTTGAAGGACCTTAGTGGACTCCTTTAAAAACAATCTCCGTTGACGCTTAGCTAGTCTATATGTGACATCGTTTGGTCTAAAATTTAAGTTTCACATGGCATATAAATCATGTTCTTCAATCTCCGAATCATAATAAAAAATCAAATACTTCTCAAGCATAGCTTGAATTCTAGGTCCCTATTAATGCACAATATAACACATGCGTGTCATCAAATATGTCAATTGAAATGTGAGAAATATAAATAGGCTGACAACTTGAATAAGGCATAACATTTTATGTCACGTGCATCGAATTTGAGTTTATAATTCAAAAATCTAACTTAGTTGTTCTCGTGAAATATTTTAATGAATTAAAGATGTGCCAAGTTAATTACTGACCCACTATCTTCACATCTAATTTAATCACTGACCTCTTAGAAACTTATTCTATTCTTTTTTCCTTCCAATGCAAAACTTGAGAAAGAATCAGATCATAATCATAAAGTATTATTATCTAATCAATGTTTGAGGTGTACAATGAGCTAATAAAATCAAATCTATAGAAAAGTCAATAATTGTTTTACTGCAACTAACTGTACAGTAATATCTCCTGATCCGCCAAAACCATTTCAACTGAAAATGACTCCCCTGCGTTCTTCTTACATGGAGCATACCATTTAATGATAAGAAAGCACATCTAGCTTAATATGTCTTATATTTCTTGTCTCTCAGAACCTTAACTCTTTAAGTTTACGATATGGATTATGATATTAACCCATTTACAATATAGAGGCTATAACTCTCTTTCTTCCAGTAATTCGAAGAATAGCATGTTGGAAACTTAGCCATTCATTTTTTAAGGTTTTTATTGCATTTCTTCAATTATATCTTTTTTAGACCTCAATAAGTCATCTTTAGAAGCCCTAAAGGATGAAAGCCCCTATCCAAAAAACAAAACTATGTTCCAACTGGTGTTTTCCAAGAGCCAGACATGAGATAGAAAACATCAGCCTTTGCAGCGGCTGCTTTCATGTTGAAGAGATTGAATTAGTGCTTCATACCCCTACACTAAAAATTGCAATTCCATAACCCCATTAACAAAAGTTGACAATAGTAATTAAGAAGCTATATCCAGAATAAACATAAAGCACATCTCCAAAAGTTGGAAAAGCAAACCAAAACTCTTGGAAATCTTCACCTTGAGGAGGACACCAACCAAGCCTCCGGAGGAAAAATAAGCAATTCTCAATTAGGGAAGGAAAAAAAAAAAAAGAACACTCTGAAGCCGAAGAAAACAAAAAAGAACCAACTGTAAACAGTTTCGCAATTTAATTAAAAATCATAATATAGGTTGTGAAACGGAAATCTAAATCAAGCCTACTCATCATAATTAACGGTGCCTCCAATCTTAGAATCACTTGACAATTTCCAAGCATCAGTAAATCATTAATCATACCATGCATGAGGAAGGCCTACTCATCATCTTCTTGGATGCTTCGAGGTTAACGCGCCGTCAACAGTCCTTCAGGCTAAACCCTAGAAGAAGCGGGTGAAATTTGGAGATAATCCGGCCTCGATTGGAATTGATTCGGGGAAGGAAGCGCGTGAACTCGTAAACGATAACAAATTGAGCAATCCAGCAGAAGCCCATTGCAATTGTCTGGCAACTTAAGGAATTCTGCCAGATAAATTGATAGGCGGGATCAATTTTCTAATTATGTCCGATAAAATTGTAATTGTATCAGAGAAACTCTTGATTAATATATATATATATATATATATATATATATAGATTTTCAAATTGAGAGAATATTCTATCATCTACTAATCCCATAAGGGTAAGATATACGACCTGTGGTATCAGATTCTTCTCATTCTTCATGCCATATTCTCCAAAAGAGAGTCCAATTTAGACAGCCATATAAATCAACACTTTAAGTAGTAATAAACTTCCATAAGGGGTTTTACAAAATCTAAAGGGGAAAATTGAAATGAAACCAAAAATAAAACAATAATCAGTGAATTAGAGGAAGTAAGCAAGAAACTGAATTTGGGGTTGTAAATTGCGTTGGGTGTACTCTTGTGGGAACTATTATTATATTATACTATTAATATTGTTTTGAAATCCCACATTGGTTTCCGTTTGTTTTGAGGATTCGAAATTGGCACTATAAACGTGTGGATGAAAGCTATATCACTAGTTATTTGACTGGACTAAGAAAATATTAAAGGCCCAGGTCTTTTGATCACAACATTTGGGCTTCTTGTTTTGGGATTTCAGAGCCGTCTTTTCTTCAATTTTAGAGGGCCGGTGAAGGATCCAATGCGGTCAGCGGACGCACTGGTCTTATGGTGGCTACGCCACTGGTTGGTGGGTGGGTGGGGGTGTGTGTGTGTGTGTGTTTGTGAAAGAACTGGCTAAGGTGGGGAGTAGAGTTAGATATCACATGGTTTTCTACCCTTTTCACTATTTGGTTGCCTTGAATTTGATGTATTTCTTGCTGAACCAAAGATATGCTATGACTTTGGTGATTTTTCATTCTTGAGTTTTTTTAAACTGACCTCGGGAGCTTCATTCCACAAGCAAGTTGAATTGGTAGTACATATTAACTTGTGTGCAGTGTTATCAATCATATTATGCATGGCTGATATTTCTATCTTCCGAACTTTGGTGTGGGAGCAATTTGGTACTTGGACATTCTAACTACTATGATATGGGAAGACTTTAGGCTTCCATTAGATGGAACACAAAATTTCTTGTTTGAACAATGGCATTCTTATTAGTTATTATTGTCTTGCCTCACATAAATCTTTTCAGTAGCTATTAGTGTTTCCATGGTTTTGGTTTGGTGGGCAGAACGGATACGTCTCTGATAGTCTCGTGTTGAACTTGCATGATTTTTGCTGAGTTTACTACTAGGATAGGATACAAGCGTGGAAGTTGTTGGCTTCTGATTTTCTGCATGATAACTGAAGTGATCATACATACATTTATAGCTGTCCTCATCCGCAAGCACGTATGCTATCATTTTGGGTCTTGTCTATGATTCATCAAGAATTGCCTAAATTAATTGTTATCTAACAAGTTCATTTTGTAGGGGTTATCTGGCTCTGCCGCGTTCTCTTCTGTTTTCGGAAATTATTCTGAAGCATGTGATGATGAATTGAATTGAAAGTTATGCTACATTTATCTACACTATAAGGGTAATATATGCATGCTACATTATTCTGTTGTACAGGAGCTTTCTTAAATTCAGCTACACACAAGGTGCCAGTGTATATGAAAGTGGAATCCATCCTTGTTATCTTTGATGTCCTAACATTATTCTTTGGCTATGTCATTGAAGAACATGTTTGAGCAACAAATTCATTAGTTTGTCACGTTGTATCGTGCATTGCTTCATCTGAGTGTTTTAGCTTTTTACATGCTGTGTGTGGTAGCAGAATGTAAAACTGCAACCTCTTGTATGTTGATATACGTGTGCTTAAATGTCATTATTATGAGCTCAAAATCGATCTACTTGCATAAAAAGTGTGGGAGCTTTTCTAACTTCTACAGTAGAAAATTTGGGAGAAGGCATATCTAGTCTTCTAATGGATGCATTCATTTTTTGTACGCTTGGAACTTCAGTTCTAAGTGGAGGGGTGCAGTACTAAGATTAATATTTAGCTCAAGAATGAAATTTAGAAGCCATGGAGGCGCTAGCAGAGGGTTATTTGATGGCTTTTCTGTTAATTCGTGGCAAGTTATAAGATCCTTTTGTATGGCTAAGGTAATTTTACATTCCTCTTCTTGATGTGACCAACCTTGTGGTTAATTTCGCGTGGTTTGATCACAGATGGCTTCGCTAAAAGCTTAACGTGTTTACAGTGATGGAATGTTATTGTTATGCTCTAACCAACTTCTACTGCATTGCTGCCAATCTGGCAGGTCAAATACACTAGACGCTTTAATTTCTAGTGTGTTTCTTATTTCGCTGTCTCATACTTCCGTTTACATTCATTGAGCTTCTTTTTCTTTTAATTTACAGCATGAAATAATTTGTGGGAATTTGAATATTTTTTACGATGATGTTTCAGGGCTCACTTGCTGCCAGAACATGTCTTTGAATGCTTTCATTATTTGTCCAGACGATTGGTAGTTGAAGTGGACGCTGCTACAATTTACGCAAAGAAACTTTTGTCTTAGAGCCAGAAGCAGAAGCATGGACAAACTGGTCATTCGGCATGTGAAAGATGTGAGGAAGAAAATTCAATGACTCACAGCCACATTTGGCATTCTGTAAGGACCCCTCACACCACCTTACCAGAAAAAATAGAAGGAAAGAAAGAGACCTCCAGTATTGATTTCTTCTCATTTATTGATTCCCTCTCGGTGCACCATAACCACATCAACAGATATATATATATATATATATATATATATATATGAATATGATATCTTTTATTATTCTGTTTGCTTCATTCCTAACCCTCCAATCAACATCCATGGCAGCAGAAAACTGTGTTATGTGTCTGATAGGAGCTATGGACCATCTCTGGTTTCGCCAGATTATCCTTCTCTCAGAACCGCCATTATTCCCCGCCCCTGAAGTGCCTGAAGACTCAGAATCGCCTAAAAATTCGCTGAAAACTAACTCTGAAGTATCATTAATCACAGATTAAGAATCCTCAGCAACATTAGAAACTATGGTTTCACAAGTAATATATATGTATATACATATATATATATATATATATATGTTTAGTTTCTCATCTTTTCCTCCACGCTCACACACATAGAAATTTGTATTGCCTAATTAACTAGTTTTTTATTTTTTGGAATCCTTAACTCATTTAAGGATGAGCCCAGCAGCACAGGAAGTGTGAATGAAACAAAAAACCGGGGAAGACCAACAAAGTTATTAAATCTTACAGCTTCCTCTACGAGGTCTCATTCTTCTTCACCATCAGTTGAAAAGCATTCAAGAAACATCAGATGGCTCAGTTCTTTAATATTGCAGAAAACTATAAGCTGCAAGAGCTTAAGAGAGCTTGAACTTGAAGAAGTCAAGGGATTCATGTATTTGGGATTCGTTTTTGAGAAAGAAACCATAAGCAAGAGGATGATGAGTTTAATACCTGGGTTGCAAAGGCTCGGAAAATACAAATCTGAGGAAGAAAACATATGCGATGATCATGATCATAAAGATGAAGATAAAGATGAAGAGAGTAGAGGTAAAATGCGGCCATATTTGTTGGAGGCTTGGCTAATCAAGAGACCTGATTCTCCATTACTGAACTTGAGGATCCCTAAAGTTTCTAAAACAGCTGATATGAAAAAACACGTCAAATACTGGGCTCGAACTGTTGCGTTAGCCTATGAGCAAGAATCTTGATTTTGCTTTTCCACAAATATGTGAGGGTGAGGGTGAGAGGAGAATACCTCATTTTTCAGGGTACATAGATAATTTCCACAGGGAAATGGCACAACTGTAAAATATGACTTTCTATTATGAAATAAAATTGTGCACCTGGGTATCTACTAGTTTGATCTTTTTCATTAGATTGGGAGTGAAAAAAAATGATAATTTTTTAGTTACAGCTAGAAGATAAAATTCCTAGGAAGACAGACCAATAATTTCGTATCGAGTTGAAATTAAGATGTCTTAAGTGCACTTTCAATGTAAGGGGAAATGGATGGTGAAAATGCAGTGGGACTTTGCCCTAGCATTAGATGGCGTGGTGGTCTCCTAGAGTAAATACTCAAATTAGAGTTGTTTCTCCCATATTAAAAGTGCTTTCTAATAGAGAACGCGGAGTCGATCATTTGGGATTTTAGTATTTGTTCTTGCCTTTCAATAAGACAACTTTGCCCCGGGGGGAAAAAATGAATGACAACCTTCTCAAAACGGAGGAACACAAAGATTGAATGACATATTGGGCACTCGCGTACAAGTATTTGGCATTGTGACAATTGATATTTTTTATTTTTGTTATAAAACTAAAAGAAATAAGGACAATATTGAATATATGAAGAAGCACAAGAAAAGAAACTATATAGAGGAGATTTTTCACTTTTTGTTTGATAGTACAAATTAAGTAACTATGCCCCCTATTTATAGATGTAAGAAAGGGAAAAATTGTAATTATGAATTACAACTTTATAATTAAAATATGTAATCTTAGTAACAACTTGCAAAGTAGTAGATGAATCCAACTCATAATCCATTTCTTTTGTCTCCCAGTTGCATGTCTAAGAAAACCTTGTTCGAGGTATAATTCTCTTGCAATTCATCCACTTGCATTTGAACAAGATCCACTTGCATTTGGTCTTGATCAATTCATTGCATCTAATAGTCATTCACACAAATCCAAAATTGCTTAAACAAGCATCCACACACATCCAAAATTGCTTAAACAAGTTTTGGATTAATAAAACTCCCCCATTGATGACTATTTTACAGATTATGCCTCGTTAAAACCTTACTAGAAAAAATCCCGTGGGAAAAAATCTAGTGAAGGAAAAAGAGTACATAATTTTGCACACCATTCTTAAGAGCTGTCTCATTAAAAACCTTTATAAGAAAAACATTGTAGGATAAAAACTTGATAAAGGAAAAGAATACAGCTTGTACGGACTCCCCCTCATCTGGTCATCATTTAAGATCTCTGGGCCGACGTATTCCATTCTTGTGTACCAATTTTTCAAAAGTTGTAGTAGGAAGTGATTTAGTAAATAGATCTGCCAAGTTATCGCTGGAAGGGATTTGTTGAACATTAATTTCATCATTCTTTTCAAGATCATGTGTGAAAAAAATTTAGATGAAATATGCTTGATTCTATAGCCTTTGATAAATCCTCCTTTTAACTGGGCTATGCATGCCGCATTATCTTCGTGTAGAACCGTTGGGATGTTTTTGTTGCAAGATAGACCACATGTCCCACGGATATATTGAATAATAGATCTCGATGATACACACTCTCGGCTCGCTTCGTGAATTGCAAGTAGTTCAGCATGATTTGAAGAAGTCACGGTTAAAGTTTGTTTGGTAGATCTCCATAATATAGCAGTATCACCGCAAATAAAGAGATCACCTGTCTGAGATCTAGCTTTATGTGGATCAGACAAATATCCTGCATTAGCATACCCTACTAATTACGGCACAGAAGAATTAGAATAGAATAATCCCATATCAATCGTTCCTCTAAGATAACAAAATATATGTTTAATCCCGTTCCAATGTCTAATTGCTGGAGCCGAACTATCTCTTGTCAATACAATCATGGCAAATGCTATATCTGGCCTTGTATTATTAGTAAGATATATGAGGGCACTGATAACACTTAGGTATGGCACTTCAGAACCAAGAATTTCCTCATTATCTTCCCGCAGTCTAAAAGGATCTTTATTTACATCAAAGACCGCACAATCATTGGAGTATTCAATGGATGTGCTTTGTCCATATAAAATCTTTTGAGGACTTTTTCA